>VXAV01003574.1:7131-27238 GCA_013399715.1 Alectura lathami
TTTTTTTTTTTTTTTTTGGTCGTTTATTTGATTTTATTGTGTAATTGCTGCCAGCAATGGCGTGGGCATGGCTCAGTTTTACATCTTCCTCCCACTGCCAGACCCAGCAGAGCAGGTGGGAAGGGCTCCCCCAGCCTCCTCCTAAACTCTGGAGTCACCTTGGGCAGGGAGAAGGGTTTGCTTGTTTGTTTTCCTAATGGATAATTAACATTGCAGTCAGCAAATGACCTGGGAGAGGAGAGGAAGTTTGTGCACAGCTCAGCCTCCCACATGCTCCCCTTGGGCCACTGTGGCAGCTTGGGCACTTTGCTGACCTTGGCAGGCAAGGGTCTTTCAAGTGACTTTTGCTTTCGAGACACTTACTTTGCTGTTGGATGGTGCCTGGTGGATGCCAGAGATGTGTCACCACATTTCCCCACCATCCTTGTTTAAAGGCCAATTAGTGGGTGCCGGTTTTGTTTTGCAGCCAGCAAGTTAGCCACCCCAGCGATTTAACAACCGCAATTTTCATTTACAGTTGACTTTGAACAGCCAGTTTTACACATGCACAGCGAAATAATGGTATAATCAACCTAGGAAAATCCATTAAAAGGGTGAGGAAACATGGAGTTCACAATTAAGAAACCCCAGGACTGAGATCAGTGCTGCGATTTAATTCCTCCTTACGTGGGTCATCTTTATGTGAACTGGAGAGAGGAACTGTTTTCTCTCCAAGGCGTTTTCACCAAAAGTCTCACAATTCTTCCAAATGTTACCTTCCTAAAGAAAAAAAAAAAAAAAAAGAGTGGAAAATTAACTAAAAATGGTGTGAGTTCATGTGAATATTTGGAAATACCTCATTTTTATCATTCTGGAAACATATCTTAATTATTCCAGGGTGGTTTGTGTCACGTTGGTTTTTTGTTGTCATTGTCTTTTTTTTTTCTTTCTGGTTTCTTTTTAACCTACATTTAAGTCATTCTTCAAAGGGAGGAGCCATTTTGAAGCTTGCAATCTTTTCTCTCTCTTGTGGAAAAGACCAAAACCTTCCTCTTAGTTTCCAAATTCGTTTGTGCAGCTGCTTCTCGAATTAGTTCCTCAAGCTGATTGCACCCAGGAAAAAAACAAATGAAAAAACAAAAAACACAAAATACAAAACACATTTACACAAATCTACATTGCCTCCTGCAAAAGTGATTAAAAAGACATTCTCAACTGGTTATCATAAACACTGTTTAATCAGGTGTCCGCAGATTGTTTGCTCCACAGGGCTGTTTGCACAGGACAGATAATATGCACTAAGTCAATAGCCAATATTCCTCTTTATGCTCATCCATTAGTTTTCTCAGACCTCTCCTTTGGACCTCGCTCACCCCTTGGGTGCATATTTAAATTCGTGGACGTGGCTTCTGCACAGTGCTCAGAACTGTAGTCCTGCCTGCTGGGGAGGAGGAGATGCCACCCGTGTTTGCAGTATGAAAACCAACAAATGCCATCTGTACTGATGGGTATCACCGGGTCTTCAAAATGTGGCCTTAGGGCCACTGCTTCAGCTGCTATAAATCAGTCCCACTGACTTAAAGGGATTCATATTTTCTCTGTTTTGCTGTTGTTTCCACCTGATGCTTATCATTAGCCCCTGCATTGGACAGGAATTGGCTTACACTGTGGGTACCAGCCCCTGTGCCATTCCCAGGTGCAGCATCACCCACCGCCTGCCCCATCCCACCTCGCCAACCAGCTTCTGCTTCGTCTCACCCCCACCGACACCTTCACTGGGACCCACCGCAACAACACCCATGCTTGTCCCTTCCTTGCTGTGCATGCATTAATAAACACATCAAACCATGCAGGCTGTCAGGTGACCTTGGAGCTCCCCACTATTAACCTTTCTGTCAGCTGAGAATTGGACGTCTGCTCCTTCCCTTCCCTCCTCGGCTTATCTCGGTTTTAATCCATGCCTTGGCTTTTCCTCTCATCCTGTGGTTACCAAGTTTCCTTAATAGCCTCCTATGAGGGACTTTATCAAAGCCTTTTGAAAGCTTAAATAAATTATAGCCCCAGCTCCAATGCACCCTGTTATCTTGTTAACGCTTCTGGAGGGTTCTCAGCTTGGGTTAGAGAGGCAGAGCCCTTGCCTGCCGCCATCACCCACATCAGCAGAAAGCTGCTGAAGCTCGTCTGTGCATCCCCCCGCATCAGGAGGACTTCTTGAGAAGATGAAGCATCTCCCAGACCCACTTCAGGAGTAAAAGCTACACCTGGGAACTATAAACCCACTGTCAATCCCACTCACTTCAAAATATATCACTTTGGCTGGTGAATTTGGGAATATTTGATATGATTTCCCTTGTAATTTTGATTTGCAATTGGGAGCATAAATTGACAGGTATTATATAGGGAAGGTATTTCCAAGCAAAGAAAATGTCCTGTTTCATGTAGATGTTGAAGAAGAGCTTTTCAGCAATTTTAAAAAAGATTTTTAGATGAAGATTTTTGAAGATGGAGGAGTCTGGGTGAGATTAATCCAACCTGGGCAGACCATCCCCATGTTCACTTCCTCCAGGTAACCTCCTGGACAAGCTGTGGTGGAGAAGGCTCCCTTTCAATGAGATGCATTGCTGCCCTCTGCTTCTCCTTGCAAATCTTTCATAGAGGTCCTCCTTGTGTCCTTAACACCCTGGGGAGCAGGATGCTCAGCCTCAGTCATCTTCTCACCTCTTTTCACCCTTTGCCAACTTTAGGAGCCATGCTCTGTCCTCCTGGATTTCTTCCCTTCCCCTTGTGCATCAAACTACATCTAAATCAGGGCAGGCTCAATTACACTTTCGCTGAACTCTCCTGGGTAATTTGAGTGAGACTGGCTCAGCAGGAAGCAACGTGCTGGCTCCAGCTCTGCCAGGCTCTGTTCAGACACTGCGTGCCACCTCCATGGCCACACCAGAGCCCTGCAACTGCAGGAAAACAGGTGTCATCAGTTGCAGAGTGACTGGGGCTGTGACATCCAGAAAGTTTCCATGTTATCCAGAATGGGCCCTTCTAATCTCGTGTTTCTCCTGCTGCTTGGTGCAGGGCGGGCTCTGCATCACTCATACATGCCCACGAGCGAGGCAACCCTCGCTATCTATAGCTATATCTATAGCTAGAGCTGTTTTCACAACACAGCATTGGGCACAAGGCTAATGTCTCTCTCCATTTGCATCCAGAGCTGCGGATCTTGGCGGTTTGCAGTTAATAACAAACAATAAAAGGAGCTCTGCCATGTGTATGTACTTTCATGTCCCAGGTAGCCTGAGTGTGAATGCCTAATGCCTGCCTGATTATTATTCACTTGGTATTCAATAGTTTGAAAAAATAAAAAGTCCTATAGTTAGAGAGTGAGATAGGACTGTTTAATTTCAGGCCATTATCTCCTGGTAATTGCTGGAAGAATTTCATTCGGTGCCAGTGCAATGGAAAAAAAAAAAAATCAATTTTTTTCCCCCTTTATGAAAAAAAAAAAAAAAAACACAGTCTGCTTTTCTCCAAGGAGTTCAGGGCTTTCAGGCCATGGCTGGGAGCGAGAGCCATGGCTGCTTTATCAAATTCGCATTTCATTTCCAGCATGCACCCAAGCCGCATGTAAATTATAATGAGAAAAGGGGAAAAAACAAAGAGATAGGGCTCAAGAGATGGGAAATGATAATGAAATCAAATGAACTCGGGGCCTTTGAAGACTAACAGAGCCACAGACCAACAGATATGTACACAGTGACAAAGATAGAGATGAGCGAGAGACACGGATGAGGAGACAGAAAGAGGAGCTGGCAGATGGAGAGGGATGAAACAGGAGATGGGGCACAATGATGTGCATAGGGACACAGTGTGGGAGTGGGACTGGATGGGTCCGTACAGACCCATCAAGCCATGCATCGGGATATGCACCTTGCAAGCAGCTCCCACTGCCAATTTTCCCTTAATCTCCCAGATCAGCCATGCTGCTTCAAAAATCCCAGGGGTGTGTTATAAGACCTGGCAGCATTTTCCCCACTGAAAAGGGCACCTCCCAACCCATGGCTTCACACCTCCGTCCTTCCAAGCACAGCCAAGCTGTGGACCTTCGCACACTGCGTTGGTGTGCCCACTGCACAACCGGACTTCAAGACAACTCACCCTGGCAGAGGCAAAGAAAGAAAGGTCCTGGTAATGTCTGCTGCTTCCAACCACCTTCTTGAAGGCAAAAGGGCTCCACTGAGGTCAGGACTGAGCCTGGGACATGAAAGACAACCAACCCCAGAGATCCAATCCTATCTGCCTGGCTGGGGACCTGCTCCTGGGTTTGGGCAGCAGGAGCAGTTCTCCATCTGGTGTCTGTTAAACCTCAAGACAATGTTTCAGTCCTGAGGGGTGCTGAGATTTGTGTCACTTCTTGTTAATATTGTTCCAGCAGGGACCTCATAGTGTTCCAGTGGAGGGGGGAAGGAGAAGGCTTGCTGTGCTGTGACACAGAGACAGATTCTGCATACCTGGACAGCGAAGCCTGGCTGCCCTATTGGCCTTGAATGATCAGGACAAGCAGGACTCCCCAAGGGAAATTTTCCTGAGCTTTAGGCAGGTTTTATTCATGGGCTACCTCCCAGGTCAGTTATTCCAACATTTTCTTCACTCATTTCTGTGCTTCTAGGCACAAAGGGACACAGAAGAAAAGAGAAGTCTGAGCCTTCAAACAGTCTCGTGACCTAATACACAATCTCTTGAAAGTAGCCAGGTAAATACCAGCACAGTGAAACCCCACAGTGCACACAAGTCCTGGTGCCATGGGGTAGGTAATTTTCCAGCTACCCATGAAAAACACCTGTGCTTGTTTGAATAACCTCTGAATCACTGGTGATGACTCATAACTCATTATAAATTGTTGTGGATTAATTTAGTCATGCATAATTATTGTCATTGCAATTAGAGGAATGGCTAACAACGAGTGCCGTCGGGCAAAGAGGGGGATGCTGGGAGTTGATGGGGCACAAGACACTTCCAAAAGATGCTGCTTGGGGTGCAAGGTGGGTGGCAGAGCCCTGCTGGGGTCCATGCTGGCCAGGAGGCCTCTCCAAGATCCTCTCACAGAACACCATCGTTGTGTCAGCATCAGAGAGGGCTGAGACACATTGCTGCTGAGGCTGACTGCAATAGGAGTGAGCAGCAGTGAGCTCCCCTCTGTATCCTGGATGCAGGTATGGGGATGCCAGCATCATTCCTCTCTGCCCACAGCATCTATGAGGCTCATCTGGTCCAGGACTGCAGTGGGCAAGCCCCAGCATGCAGGTAAGGAGGTTGCTCCTGGGGATATGGGATGTGCTGTGAGAGCATGTGGGCTCCAGGGGTTTCCTTGCTGGGACTCAGGTGTCTCAGACCTGGAGACTCTACACCTCTGCAAATAGAGTGCAAAATTCACACTTCCTGCTCTGCCAGGAAGGGATTTGGGATGACGGGAAACAATGCCAGCAGCAGCTTTCAGGAACATGCTACTGAAATCCCAGGGCAGGGCAGAGCATGCCTTGCGTCAGGCCTCCTGCTGCTCTGCAGATCCCCCGAGCAGCAGGTTGGCTCCAGCAGGATCTACATTTGCACAAGAATAAATTGAAAATCCTTCAGAACTTGCTAAACTCTCTTGGCTCTAACGAAAGCAATGCAGGAAACGCAGGATGAAAAAAAAAAAAAAAAAAGAAAGAAAAAAGGAAGAAGCCAGAGATTGATTCTTACCTCATATCATTAAAAAATAAATTGCTGTAGCGCTATAACATAAAGTAAGAATCAATCTTATTTTTTAACACCAGAAATAACCTAATGAAATACAAGATTGATTCTGAATATGGGCTTCTTGGTGGAGCCCCTGTGGGAATTGATTACAAAATTGAATGTCTCAGAGCTGATAAGATGAATTTGGAATAAATCTTACTTTTAACTACTCCCTTTTTATGCTCATAAAAAAAAAAAAAAAAAAAAAAAAAAAAAAATTGATTCCAATCAAAACTTCTTCTAAAAAGTGAGACAGTTTCGATTTGTCGAGGCAGTTTTTCAGCAGAGCAGCACCGAACTTCAGAGCCAATCTCAACCCTAGTTATGCATTCCCCGGGGAGGAAAAATACGAGGCACAATATTTCTGATTTACAGCTTGAAATGAGACAGTAATGATCATAATAATCAGGACAAGAAGAAGGAGAGAGCCTCAAGTGGATGGCAGCTCTCTCAACTGATGATGCCAAGGGAGGCAGTGGTTTGCAAAGCAGAGGTGGAAGAGCGGGGACTGCTGAGGACACCTCCAGCTCTGCAAATCCCAGGCTCTAACACAAGTCTGGTTATACTGCAAAAACCCTCCCCGTGGTCCCACCAGCTTTGCAGGGCTGCACCTCCCTCTTCTGCCTGGCCCGCAGCACCAGCAGCCCCCAGTGCTTCCTGCACTCATGGGTCAGAAACAGCTTTGAGTTTCCAGCCCCAGCTGGGTTGCAGACAGGTTAATCCCATCGCACCGCACCGTGCCCCCTGCCCGGGGACATGCCTGAATTCCCCCCAGCCAAACACCATTTCCACAGGATGGAGGTTGCCCAGACCCACCAAGCTCAAAGCATTGGGCTCTTCAGGTTTAATTCCAGAAGGGCGGGATGATTTCCGTACCCTCACTTCTAATTACGCTTCACGCTTTTGCTCCCATAGGCAGCAGTATTGGTCTTATCAAAAAATGAGGAAAAATGCTTGTTTAGTCTTGGGCCCTTCTCTGCATTTTCTTTAATCTCTCTCTCCCCATCACTGCTTTGCAGAAGGCCGTTCCAGCACCCTTGTTGGTTGGGTAGCTTCTCTCATCTCCAGCTTATATTTATTCATGGCCCATTTATACGTTTGTTCTAGTGCCAATATTTTATTTCAGCTTCAACTGCTCTCCCTTGCACCTGAGCACCTCTGCAAGTTGGTGGTGTGTTCCCATCTTTCTGTTATCTTCTACACCAGAGAGGTCTTGTAATGTATTTTTTTTTCCACTTTCTGGAAGAATTGCTATTCTGATACCCAGATTGTATCTTTTTCAGCTGCTGAAGAGAATTTGAAGACTATTCTTCCCTTTTTCTATTCATCTGTCTTTGTCTATCTTTCTCTTTCCTTCTCTCTTTTTTCTCTTTCTCTCTCTCTCTCTATCTCTTTCTTACCTTCCTTCCTTTTTCTACCTCCCTTTGAATCCTCCACAAGAACATCAAAAAGAAGCATCATTCAGAGTTCCTTCTGCATTGACCAGTATAATTTTATTCCACAGAACTCATGTCAAGTGGTAGAAACATGACCAGCTTCACACTGGGCTGGAGGGAACCACAAAACCAGGCTGTGCTTGCTTTTACCATGTCAGCATAGCCAGGACCACTTGGACACAGCCCCATCACTGTGATGTGGGAATCTCTTCTGGCTCCCCCCTCCTCTGACAGCATCTCCATGCTCCAGGACAGGCATACTGGCCCCATCTGGGTGGAGACCTGGGGTGATATGCATTGCCTCTGACATATGGGGTCCCAGTGAGGCGGCATTCCCAGCACTGCAGCTGGACCATGTAGCGTGGTCGGGTGTTTAAAGGCACTTGTGAGCACAGCCCAGCTGTGCTGAGCATGAGGGCATGCCAGATGTGCTCCTGATGTCCTCACACACTGTGACGCACGAGGATGCCAAGGCAAATGCGGGCACCCGTTTGAAGCACACCCCAACATATGTGCACCACCAGAGTGCCACATTGTCCCCAGGTAAGCCGAGGCACCATGGGGACGAGGGGACTCACTCTCTGCCATCCTTCTTCTGGGGTTTTGAAGGGTCTGCAGTGAGGACCCTCCTTGTTCCTGCAGCCGAGGAGGTGTCTCCCAACTCTGGATGGAGAGCTGCTTCGTTCTTTTAACCCAGCAAAATCTGGTCTGCATTAAAAATAGCAAAAACCCTTCCAAACCCACTGTATTTAAATAATGTTAAAGATCTGACTGAAAGGATCAAAAGCAAATTCCAAGGCCTAATGAAGAAGGATTGTCTGGCATGGTAATAATAATAACCTCAGTGCACATATGTGTGTATGCATGTACATGTAAAAAGAGAATTTCATCTGAGGAGCTGAAAGCCCTATAATTAGCAAGGTCTCATGGCTACTCTGGGAAGTGCAGCAGGTTAAGTGCTCTTGACCAGCTGTTTTCAGCTTTGTTACAGCAGGTACTGAGGAAAGAGGGTGCCCGGCGTCTTTCTGAGAGCCAGAGGAGAAGGGGAAAGGCATAGATGTCTCCTCCCAGTCTGTCCTTGTCCCAGTTGCATCCCTGGGACAATTGCTGGCTCTGGTTTTCAGCCCCAGCTTTATAGCAGAGCCAAGGACACCAATGGCACTGATCCACTGCAAAATCCCAGACCAGTATAGTCATGATGGCCTGAGACTGGAGGCTGCCTTGCAGCCATGAGACCAAGGCAAGGTGCTGAGAGTCACTAATACAGGTTTGAAGCACAGGAGAAACCATGTCCACATCCTCAGGAGAAAGCAGACAAGGAGGTTGCAAGGGAGCAAGCCAAGGGCAAACCCCGTAGGTCTCAGTGCAAAGCATCCCAGCTTCCAGCCCCTGCACGAGGAGCTGTCCTCGTCCCATCGGGTGGGTGGCTGCCAAATTGTTCTTCCCCTCTGCGGGTGTGCTCAGCAGCTTTTTCACTGACTCAGGTGATGGTGCTCCCAGCACTCTCCTGGGGATTCAGTTCAGCAGTTCCTGTCATTCTTCTCCACTTTATTATGAGTAGCAGATCCTCCTCTGTCTTCCTGTTCACATCCTTCAGACACATCTGTGCTGATGAGAAGGGAAGGAAGAAAGGAAAGGGCATCCTCTGTCTCCTACCTGAGCAGGTGGATGCATGTTGAGAGCTGGAAGATGAACTACACACCCCAGGAGCACACAAAGCTTAGTGGGTGCCCTCGGCACTGTGATGAGGGGCACAGGATGGGCACTGAATTGGCAAGGGTTTCTGGATGGCAAGGGAACCCCTCATTTCAGGGCAACCTCCTGGAGGTTAGGAAAAGCCAGACTTAGGGTTGTCCCACACTAGACGTCTTCACAGCAGACCATACCCCAGACCTGCTGGTCAGCCTGGAGCCTGGAACCACCTTCCTCACACCTCCAAGCAAAGCTCACTTTGCATCCCCTGATCATGCAAGGACATCTCCCAAGTGCAGATCCAGACAGACAACTAGGCAAGCAGAGATACATACTCGCAGTCACCTCAGTCTGCTCCCAAGGCCCACATGGCCCTGTTAATCACCTGGGCTTGCTTATGCTGTGCAATTTGCATGGTAATTACATTTAACAAGAACAGCAATAAAGGAAATAGAAAGTGTAATGTTGTTATCAAGGCATAATTGTTCCTGAACAATTCGGTGATTACAGTTTGTTGTGGTTGGAACTAATTTTCACCAGCCCTCGTTGGTGTGGCATGCTCCCTCTGGCTCCTGCAGCTGCTCCAGCATTGGTTGCTGGGTATCTTCTGGACCTCTCTAGCCAACTGTGAGCATCCAGACACCCAGACACAACACTTTGAGCTGCCTGGATCTGCAGCTAGCTGAGCAGGCCTGTGGAAATGGGCACGATGAGCATATCCTTCAGGCTTTTTGCTTGTTCATTTGTAAAGAGAGCTCAGGGCTGCACAGTGCTAGACATGCTTAGGCAAATCAAGGGGATGCTGTGGAGAGAATGGCTCCTTCAAGGAAGTGCAGGCAGGATGGATGCAGCTGCGTCCATACTTGGTCCATGCCGCATGGGGATGGAGAGAGTGTCATCTTGCTGGGAGTCCCAGCTGCCAAACCTTCAGCTCAACTTCAAGAGAAGTGCATGGTGCTTCCTGCTGTGCAAGACCTGGCTGGCTGAGATGTGGGGAGCCTGCATGGTTCTCCCTTTCAGGAGTTTGTGTGCACACTGAGATTGCATCCACATGCAATTGTCTGTCTGGCCCCACAGCCCCCTTGCTGCCAGCTGCAGCCAGCACCAGCGGATGGTGTGATGGAGGACGGAGCCATGGGGCAGAACAAAGCCTCTGCCGTTCCCTTCTCCTGCAAGGAAGAATCGGAACCCACCTGAGTAAAATCAGCTTCCTCCTCTCCCACAGGTCAACACATGGGCTTCCTGCACAGTGGAGAACTGTACTCCTCTTCCAGACCTTGGGAAACCACGAAAACTCTTCCCTATCCTCCTCCTAGCTGAGGGAGAGGCCAACAAGCTTCCCGGGGGAAAAGTGCACCCAAAGCCTGAAGCCTTGCATGTATCGCCCCATTGCCTCCTTCCAGCCGCTCTTCCAGCCCAGCCATGGTCTGCAGGAGTGGCAGAAAGGTGTCCCTGTGCTCCTTGATGGGTTACTGGGCAAGCAGAGGACAGACTGCTTTACTCCAGAACATGGTAATGAATCATAGAATCATCTGAGTTGGGAGGGACCTTTAAAGGCCATCTAGTCCAACACCCCTGCAGTGAACAGGGACAGCTGCAGCTGGATCGGGTTGCTCAAAGCCCTGTCCGGCCTGAAATCCCATTGCCATTCTGTGCTAGCTCATTGCTTACAGTCTCAAGAAAGGCAAGAAAAGTCTTTGGAGCTGGGATTGATCTATGAATATGCAGAGACCTTATTTTCAGAACTCTGAGTCCAGTCCATCTTCTCAGCTCAAAACACTTGTAGCTGGTTGGAGGAGCTCTCAGATATACCTTAGTCCTCTGAAACCTGAAAAGGAGGTGAAAAAAGCAGCTGCTCTGTGATGCACAGCTGCTTTGCTCTGCAGAAGTTCCCTGAGAACATCAGGAATTCACTGGGGGCAGTGTGCTTTGTACATCACAGGCTCATCAGCATTCAAGTGTTTGGTGGTGGCTAAACTGGATCACTCATGAGGCTGGTAATGAAGGAAGATGTGGGGTGGGAGGCAGGGAGGGTTACAAAATGCTGCCTGGAAAGCAGAGGGGTGAGAAGAAAGCATTTCCCCAGGGAAGGTGTGGGAGGAGGTGAGCACAGAGAGGCCACGCTTCACTGAACATCGGGCACGGAGCACCATGCAGGGAGCACGTGGGCGAGATGGCCTTTCCTTCTCCCCCACCCTCTCCAAATTCAGCTGCAAACACAGGGGCATGCCAGTCTGCAGGCGGAAGATCCAGACCAGGGGGTTCTGATAGCAACAAGTCCTGTTGCGAATGTGTTGGGACCCTCCAGGCCTCACTTTGGAGATATTCCAGGTCCCACTTAGGAGACCCTCCACAAGGAAAGCTGGGAGCACTAGCAAAGGGCTGGATCCTGTTCATGCAGCCTGAGGGATCAGGCATTGGAGGGATCCTGGTGCTGGAGACCAGAATCAGCAAATATCCCAACCCAGTCCCCCCAAGCACGGCTCTCATTCCCAGCAGTGAGGTGGAAAGAACCTCTGCTTGGTGGGTACCAGCTCAACCTCAACTCCACAGGGTGTCTGCACTACCTTGGCCCCAGCCAGTTGCTTCAGCGCAGAGGATATAGCCTTAAAAAAGCAGGAGGAGCACATTGGGTACAGCTAAGCACACATCTCCTCAGCTTCCCAGAAAGCTTGTAAAATCAAGGTAAATGTTGCAATAAATCCTCCCAGCACCCTCCCCACTCCATTTAGCTGGGAGCCACCCTGAGCCATGGTTGGTTCCTGTGTTTAGCTACAGACCCTGAAGAGCTTTTTCTTGTATGATTTCTCTAGTTTCTCCTTAAGCCCATGAAAACTTTTAGGATCTACACCATCATACAGCCACCACCCCTACAGGTCTATCACGTCTTGCACAAGGAAGCATCTGAATTGGTTGGCGTGTAACGTCCACCTGCAATCACCTCTGTCTCTGCTTCTCCCTTTGCTTCCTGCTGCATTCCCATCCCTGCTACCAGCTACTCTTCAGTCACCTCTTCCCCAGACTGTAAGTGAGAAAAGTTACTCAGGTATTTCCCAGAAGGGGACTCTTCCATGCCTCTGGTCATCCTTAGTGAGGGTTCTGCAATATCCCTCTGAGATGAAGGATCAGCGAGAGCTCTGTGCAGCACTGAAAATCTAGGAGAGCAATGAGTTTTTTCAGTGACTGCTCCTGACTTTGGAGCTGAGCTCAGCCCAAGCTCAGGAGGACACCAGAGATTGGAAAGGAGCTGGAGGTGGCTTCCTGATAGCGTTCCAGTGAAAAGTATGTTTTATGCACATGAAGGGACTCCTCAGGAAGAAAAGGACTTGTTGAGGGACATGGGGAACGGTAGAGATGTATCTTGCCATTGCGATACTTCTGTAACTTCTTCCCTCTGGGTGCTGGAGGACAGGAGACCCCGTGTCATCTAGTAGGAATGCTGGTTAACCTACCCACTCCAGCCCTGTCCTCTCAGCAGGAGTGGAAATCCAGAGACGGCTGAGACATGAAGGCGAAGCGCAGAAGCCACCCCTACATCTGTGTCCTTCTTGCCTCCTTGCTGAAGCAGAGCCGCTTCGTTAATCACCTCAGTGGATTAGCACCAGTTTTCGAGCTCCACCAGGAACGCATGGAATCACAAATCACATTTTCACTGCTTAACCCAGGAGCATTGCTGGGGCTTGGTAGGCAGATGCAAAAGGAAACCTTTAGAGAGAGAGCAAGGGGGATAAAAAAGAGATTATCAGTACAAGCCTGAAAATTAATAGACCAAATCAAAATTAATTAATAGGCTAAATTCAATTAATAGATTAATCCTCTTTGAAAATGCTGTCACCTCCGTTGCTGATCATCTCTGCACCCTCCCAAAGAGACAGTTTGATTTCTCCAACAAACAGGGATAAGAAAGACCACGTTGCAGTGTAAAGGGGGAAGATGCAGGCCAGGAGAGACCAGTGCAAAGGGAAGGTGCGTGGGGGAGCCTAGGGCACGCAGGGAAGCCCAAAGCCACCAGAATGCTGACATCTCCTCTCTTTGATGAAAGTTCTGACGCTAGAAACACGGTGAGTATTAAGAGCAGTTGTGGTCCTGCTGTTTGGCTTGTATCTGGATTAGATTTGTGTTAAGGTTGGAATATGGGTCTGGCTAAGTATTACTTTCCACAAATATTTGGCTTAAAAAAAAAAAAAAAAAAAAAAGCCCAAATGTGCAGTTTTATCACATTCAGATCCAAATAAACTGCAGTGGATGTGAAGAGCAATAAAAAGCAGCAGCAGGAAAGCTGAAGCAAGGAGCACAGGGGTAGGCACTGCCTGTAGGGAATGGGGATGCCCAATTTTCCTAGGGACAATGAGAGAAAGGAAGGGAGGGGGCCAGGAACAGTCCTGCCTGCATCCTTGGGGTGTCACCAGACAGCAGCTTCTCCAGGGAGGTCCTCCCACGCTGTGTAGTGAGCCCTAGGGGAATCTGGCTCCCCAAGACAGGGCCATATTTTGGAGCTGGAGTGAGACAGAAAGCCTGCCCTGGAGAAAAATAAAAATAAAATTTTTGTCTCACTAGGAATAAGGGAAGTCCATAATTACCAGCTCAGGTGCAGAGAGCTGTGCTGGAGACTTATGAATATGGGCATGCAAATCCCATCTCCTTGCTGTCAGAAGCAGGGATCTGAACAGACCCTGTAAGAGAAGGCACTGATGGAGGAAGGCCTGCAGGCATGGGAGGACTGGCACAGGGAGTACCAGACAAGTCCCCTCCTTCCCCTGGAAGAGTGTGCTTGCACTGTGTAAATGCTTGTTTAGCTCCTGCAAATAAGATCAAGATTTGGAGACCTGCAGACTTTTCCAGCTGCCTAGTGAGGAGAAGACTCCTCTCTTCGGTGGCTGAAGGGTCCTTTTGGGGTGTGAGGATCCCAAAATTGCCAGTGCCGCCTGAAAGCGCAGCTGCAGCTTCCTGTGCCCTGTCCATAGAGTAGGCGGCAAGCAGCGGGGTGTTGGTGCTCACATCCCTCCTCTCTGGCCAGCCTGTCCCAGAACAGCCCAATATAGCCAGCCTGAGGGCAGGTGACATTATTTACAGGACTGTGTGAAGTGAGGTTTTTGGATTGGAGGGTTTACTGGCCGAGAAACACAGTTTTGAGAGAATTGAGGGTATTTCTATGTTTATGTAAGGATGGCATATAGTTTACTTGGAGTGGGGGTAAGCAGAAACAAAAATTACTATTAAAAAAAAAAAAAAAGCAAAAACAAAAACAAATGAAAGTCACATTTGCAAGGCTCAAGTTTCCATTTCGCGATGACACTTTGAAAGCCGATTTGCCTAAATGTATTCATCACCATGCTCAAACAGCAAACAGAAGAAAGCCCACAATGAGGAAACACAAAGCAGTGTTTCTTTTAATGTAAATGAATTAATGAGTAATTAATCATAAAAGCTGGCCTATCTTCCCCTGGCTGTGCTCAGAGATAGTCACTCACTATCTCTGCTTTACTCAAGACTTGCAAGCAGCACATATGAAAGGACGTTGGAGATGAACACGGTTTCATGCCCATCCTTGGAAGCGTCACCAGCACCAGGGTTGTCATTGCTTGCGGAAGACAGTCCCTGAGAAACAGCCAGGAGACAGAGCTGGCACCGTGGGACCCTAGCACAGAGGAGATGATCCCATGAGCAGAGGGAGGAGGCTGGTTTGCCCTGCTATAAGCCGCAGCTGTGTGCTGCTCTTCCCAAAGCACAGATGTGCTTCCAACCAGCTGGTTTTGCAGCAGGAGCTGTTGCCCATCAGGATGCCAGCAGCCCAGCCAGCTCATGCAAGTCCCAGAAGGATGCACACCATAAACCCAGAGCTCAGCCTCGGCCAACTCACCCTTCTCCCCAGGACAGATTTTGCTGTGCTCTAGGGGGGTCCGACGCCTGCTACCCCTGCAGCAATTTAACCCACCTCCCCTCTGGGGAGCCCCGCATCCCCCCATCACTTTGGCAGGAGGAGCCTTGGCGCTTGCATTTCAGGAGAGTGCAGACGTTCAAAACAGTCCTTGTTCCAAAACGGAGCAAAACAAATGCAGAGCTTTCCCTGTGAACTGGAATTGAATAATTTCGAGTCACTCAGGGCAGTTGGATAAAATCAAAATGTTTTGTCCTGATTTTAATTACACAATACTATTAAATTATTTTATATACATTACAGTATATTATGCACAAGCATTTTGAAGTTTTGACCACTTCCTCCCTTTTTCGTTCTGTGAGAATGAAGTTTCCTCGCAATCCACGCATTTTCACAAGCTGTTTTTCTTTCAACAGCTTGGCATTTTCAACAAGGTTAGGGGGGGGAACTGTCTGAAAACCAGCTGCACTTGCAAATGCTGTGGGAGGAGCTTTGTTCATTCAAAATACAATTTCCACTGTATTCCTTTTCTTGGTTTTAGGTTGACAACCCAGTGCTGCTTTGAAGCACCACCTTGGGGCTGCACATTCGTTCCTTCCCCGTGAGGAAGGGGAGGTTGTTTTCCTACCCAGGCAATAACACAAATGCCAGCAGCCAGAGCATCCTTCCTTACTTCCAGAGTTTTGGAGGTTGCTGGCAGTGTTTGGATGGTGCAGCCCAAGTAGCTGTCCTGCCTCTGCCTCCTGCACTGCAGAGCAGGTTTTGCTCACCCAGGTGATGCAGTGCACCCAAGCACACAGCCCCTGGCGCAGCATCCTCTGCCCATGCTGAGTTAAAGGAGGCGACTTTGCAGATGCTAGATTTCCAAAAAAAATATATAAAACTAACAAAAACAACCCTCAGAATTTATCCTCTGGGTAGTCTCCCTGGCAGCAGCATTCACTTCCCCGAGGGAAGATGCTGTTTCTGTTTCCCTCCCTCCACACAGCATTGACCATGGAGACTGAGGGCTCTTGCAGCTACACAAGATGTTTTTCATCTCAATATTATTTTTAGGGGTGGAGGGGATAAAATATGCCTTGACAACCAAGAAAAAGAGACTATTTCCCTGGGAAAATTTTTGTTTTGTTTAAAAATTTCCTTTGGAGGAGAGCTAAATGTAAAAATGTCTTATTATTTTTAATATAGTAAAATGGATGTTTTTACCAAAGAGTGTTCTTTGAAAATCTGTCCCATGTCTCCCTTTTTTTTTTTCATCTTAAAAAAAAAAAAAAAAAAAAAAAAAAAAAAAAAAGAAGAAGGCTGGGCTGTTGGGGACTGGAGCAATGCTGGCTCCTGCACATGATGTGTGGTTATGTGGTGTTTGTTGTGAGACTAATTTAGCACTTCATTCCCTATGAGTGCTGTACAAATTGTTCTCATTGTTTATGCATCCATCACTCAAATCATGTTACTGGTGGTAATTCATCCACACGGTTGCTCTCTGAAGCTGGTACACACCTGTGTAGGTGTTCAGGGAAACTGAGGCACGGGTAACATGGCATGTGAGACCACACACCACACCGGTACCTCCCATCAGTGCCCCAAGCTGCTTTGCTGCCTGATTTTGAGGGCAAAACAGAGTACCTTTGAGAGGTGGAAAGGAGCTGGAGTGGTCAGGGATGCTCAGTGAGATGCCCACACCGGTACACACCTCCAAAACATGACCACAAGTGGTACAAAACACGACTGCATGGAAAGGATTACACATCCATCTGGGAACCAGCAGTGGGAGCTGGTACAACCTCCCAAAACAAAGACCTTCTTTCTATGCAAATGTCCCTCGGAAACAAAACTCAGGGGAGCAAGAGCAAGAAGGAGGTGATGCGATGGCCCTGCTGCTTTTCTGTTCCTCCCCAAGCTTCCCACGAGGCATGAGCAGGCGGTGCGGGCAGATGTTGGCTGATCAGATATGCTGATGACTGCGCCCAGGGGGAGCAGGACGCCAAGCAGTACAGTTTAACCCAAATGAAATAATAAAGATTTCCAATTTCTTCCTCGGCTTTTGGTTTCCAAAGCAGCCAAAGGGATGTGAGATGTAATGATTAGAAAGATCAAGAGGGTGAGAAAAAGCTTTGGAGGCCACTTCTGAGGTAGCTGGATTTAGGTGGAGAGTTTTTCGATTCATTCAAAATTAATTGCCAAAAACCTCTCAGAGGGGGTTAATGAATAATAAGCCTTTGAGTTCCTTCAAACATGGACTGCCTTACTTGGGCACGAGGGATCCAGTGAGTGCAAGGAGGGAGAAACACCTCTCCTTTTTGCCAAAAACTTTCCAGAAAGGGGGTGAGATAGGAGAGGGTAGGATTGCACCATGGTCCCCAGAGAAAGGTCCCCGGTGAGGCTGGTTCCCTAACACCAATGGGGAGGGCAGGTATCTGGGAGGGAATTGGGGTCTTGGCACCCTGAGACACCCAGCCCATGGCTCTGGGTGGTGGAGGGCAAGGACTCAGGGGAATGTTTGAGTCACACCACAGGCAGTGAGCTGAAGTGATTTTTCTGACCACTTTGTGGAGGGAGAAGAAGGAGCATGATGTGAGCATCTCTTCCATACAGGCCCTGCACATGGGGCAGCCCAAAAGCCTCCATGAGGGTAGGGGGAGAGATGAGGCAGTGCAGTATGGATATTTCAGAGGACCCCAACCAATGCATGGCCACGTGAAGATGATATTCCTTCTCAGGGGCAGCTCTGTGTCTCCTGCATGTTTTCAGCCCTCAGAGGGACCACAGAGCCTCCTGATTTGCAGTTCAAAAGTGGGAAGAGCCTCCAAACACCCAGACTGCACAAGAAGAGAAGTGCACGCTCCTAAGCATGCGTTGCTCTGCATTCATACGTGTCTGTGGGCACAGAGGGCAGTGTGGGTGGGTGAGAGTACCCAAAAACCTTTTCCCAGGTATGCCTGTGATCTCTGGGGGTTCTGATACTCAGGGAGGGAGCAGAGGAAAGCAATAGGCAGTGATGGGGACAGGAAGGAGGGGGGACCACGGAGGCCAGCGGGAAGGTGTGACACTTAAGCTGGTGGCAGGGGAAATACGATACAGGTTTGGTCTGGAAATAATGCAGCTCCTGCCAGATTTACAGCCCTCCTGGGGAGGGCTGTGAGAGCTGGGGAAGGAAAGCCAGGAGATACGGCCAGGGCCTGGCTTTCTGAAGGCATGTGCTCCTGCATTACAAATGCTGAGAGGGCACTGCTCAGTCCCTGTAATGAGCCCAAGGGATGGGGGGCCTGCTCCAGAGCTCCAGGATGTGCTGGGGGAAAGACAGAAGGAGAGGTGGGGATCCTGCCAGGGTGGGGACAGCTGGGTCCCCCCTAGTGCTTCCCCCAGCCACCATCCAGCTCTGCTTTTCCCAAAAATCTGAACCTAAATGGCCCTTGCTCATTTGAGGATCGAAAGCTGTGGTATGCATGGCTGAGGAACAGGGGTTCATGCAGGAGATAAAACAAGTCAGCAGGAATGCAGGACAGGCTCCCACAAATTTGTCCACACTGTCCTTGGCTGCTGCACCCTGCAAAGAGGCCACTGGCTGCTCCTTGGGATGTGGCATTTCCAGCAGCAGGGTTCATGACCTCATTGCAAGATAAAGTAGGATGAAAATCAGGATTGAGAAAGGAGTAACCACATTGTCATCCAGATGCAATTACTGCCGTAACAGCAGAGGGGAGGTGGGAAAATGAGCTACCAGGGAAATTGCTTTGCGTAAAAATGATCCACTTCTTGCTCCTAACTTGCAGCTGCAGAAGTCACCACTTTAACCCCTTCCCAGGTTTCATCTTCCATTGCAACATCTGCTGGAGGTGACTGCTGGGAGTAATAAGGCTGTGAAACCCCCAGCTGACTCTCCATGCCCGTGTGCTTTCTGCTGTGGCATGGATCTGACAAGGTGCAGAGGAACACTTCCAGCACTGTCCTGCTGAAGGTTGTGAGCTGGGAAGCCGGGCTGGTGACACATCGCCTCCCCCAGGGAGGGTGTTGCAAGGATGAATTACAAAATACTTGCAAGGTTCTTCAGAAATGGAAAGCACTAAATGTTATTAATCGTGGTTTACACAGCATTTCAGAAAATACAAGGGGGTGGTGGGTAGGAGAAGTAAACCAGCCCATGGCTTGGGTGGGGCCCATGGGTGGGTGCAGGTCATTCTCTACATCACATGTGGGGCTGCCACAAGGCAAACCAGCAAGTGAAAAAGCAGAGACTGCGAACCACTGCATCACATCCTCTGGACAGAAACCCCCTGCTCCAAGAGGGTCTGATCTGTCCCACGGAGCCAGGTCTGGAGGAAAAGGAGACCTCTGCTCCCATCTATGGGGAACAGGGAGAAGTACTGCTGGGAGACACCCCCTCTGTCCCCACAATCAGGATTACCAGGAGCACACAGCAGTGTCACGGCAGGTGGCACCAAGGGTACAGTGCCAGCCATATGGGCTAAATGACAGCTCCTGCTGTGCCCAGCACTGTACCAATCAGTGGGCAGGGCACTTGCAGCACTGGATGTGCAAAAAGAGTCATCCAGAACATTTCAGGGGCAGAGCAGAAGGGCTGAGCAGATGCAGATGCCACCTGGCCCCACATCTGGCCACAGCTGGGCAGAGGTTTCCATCCAGAGCAACCTGGAGGGCTACAAAGGATCCTGGTGACCCTATAAAACTTGACACCATGTCAGAGCCTTGTAAACACGCAAAGCTCTGTGTGCCTGCCTCCAAACAGGCAAACACACACCTCTACACTGAGCACTTCTCACCCCCTATGTGGAGGAGCAGAGTAAAAAATTCCACACAAAGGAAACCTATCCTCCCATTTTCCTGCCTCGAGCATGTCTGGAAGTGGATTGCAGACTCCTCAGATGCAGATGGCAAGTTGTAATTATTTAACATGCTGTTAAAATCCATGGTCTTTCTAAAAACAGCCAGCACGAGGCCAGTCCTGGCAGCCTGTGGCAGCAGGATGGCTGCTCAGGGTGATTTGGAAACAGCCAATTCAACTCAGTGCTAATTTGTGTGCACAAGGCTGCGGCTGGCTCTGCCCAAGTGTCTGCGCAGGTACAGCCTGAGAGCTGGATATTTGCAGAAAGCAAACATGGGAGAGGGCACAACCCAGACCAAGAAAATTCATTCTTCTAGGCAAGCAAATATTCAGGGAACTCTTTTCCCCTGTGTTTGCTCGTTTTGATTTCAATGGCTTTGAACACATGGGAGGTCAGATCAGTTCCTCAGAAGAGATCCTTCCAGCCTAGAAAGCTCTAGCTTTTCCTTCTGCCTTTTCCTTTCCTTTTCCCTCTCCTCTCCTCTCCTCTCCTCTCCTCTCCTCTCC
>VXAV01003575.1:20708-33735 GCA_013399715.1 Alectura lathami
AAAAAGAATATCAAGTGTAACTACCAAGATATCAAGATATGGTAACATAAATATGTAACATAACATGCTCTTAAATAATTTTAATTAAATATAAAGGAACAAAACCATTAATTTAAAGTACATACTAGTGATAACTGCTCTTGATGACATAGAAAAGGAAATTATATATCCCTTTTAGAAATACAGACCTAGGTCTTTGTGAAATGACTTCACGGGAAGTTTTGTATAAACATTAAATATACATGAGTTTACTACATAGATAATTGTACATAGTGAAGTCTCATATTACAAACTATTTGAAGCTGTATCAGTGAAGAATGTTCTTTTTTCCAAATCTAGGTTTTTATTGTTTTAAGGTGTCACAAAGTATGAAATTCACTGGTTTTAACAAATGTCCAAGAAAATTGCTGTACCCCATCTCTGCTTGACCTTAACAACAAACAAACAAACCAAACAGACTTTAGAAGGCAAAGAACTATATTTAATATTTGAAAAAGAAAAATTTAGCTCCTTTAAATTACTAACATAAGTGACAATGACAAATAAAAAATATATCCAAGTTCTCAGCAGGGATCTCCTTTGTTCCTGTCTTCCAGGCCTTGCAAATTAAAATCAGCAGAGATAAGAGGAAGCAGGTTGATGCCAGACTGTGTCCTGCCTTCACAGAACACAATGGCATCATCTCCTAACTTCATTTACCGAGCTGAAAATATTTGCTCCCGGGCCAGAGTCTTCAGGCAGCACCATCCAGTATCTCCTGCATTGTGAAAGCAAACAGCTTCTGGCTTTGTCCAAGGAGTGCTTTCAAATGTAAAACTGTTGACAAAGTGTTGCTGATTATAGAAGGTTCTGGCCTTAACTGCTCGTGTTGATTTGAGACAATGCTTTCTTAACAGTCTCAGATAAACACTTCTCTTGCTAGGACAGACAGGGTGAGTTAGGGTTATTCAGTCTGGAGAAGAGAAGGCTCCAGGGAAACCTGATAACGCCTTTCAATATCTAAAGGAGGGCTACAAGAAAGAAGGGAACAGCCTCTTTAGCAGGATCTGTTGTGATAGGACTGGGGGAAGTGGTTTCGGACTGAGAGAGGAGAGATTTCATCTAGATATAAGCAAAAAGTTTTTTTACGATAAGGGTGGTGAAGCACTGGAACAGGTTGCCCAGAGAGATGTGGGATGCCTCATCGTCCCTGGAGACCTTCAAGGTCAAGCTCGACAGGGCTCTGAGCAACCTGCTCTAGCTGTCTAGATGCCCCTGTTCACTGCAGGGGAGTTGGACTAGATGACCATTAAAGGTCCCTTCCAAATCCTATGAGTCTATGATTCTAAGTCTATGGGGCTGGGCAACATGCATCCCAGGGTCCTGAAGGAGTTGGCTGATGTGGTTGCCAAGCCACTCTTCATTACGTTTGAAAAGACGTGGCTGTCAGGTAAGTCCCTGGTGACTGGAAAAAGAGAAACATTACTCCTATTTTTAAGAAAGGGAGAAAGGAAGAGCCAGGGAACTACAGACCAGTGAGCCTTACATCTGTGCCTGGGAAGATCATGGAAGAGATCCTCCTGGAATCTGTGTTAAGGCACATGCAAGGTGAGGAGGTGATCCGAGAGAGCCAGCACAGCTTTGCCAAGGACAGGTGGTGCCTCACCAATCTTGTGGCCTTCTACGATGGAGTGGCAGCAGTGGTGGACCAATGAAGGGCGATGGGTGTCATCTACCTGAACTTGTGCAAGGCCTTTGACATGGTCCCACACTACATCCTTGTCTCTAAATTGGAGAGGTATGGAATTTAATTGTGGACCATTAGATGGATAAAGAATTTGTTGGACAGTTGGAGCCAAAGGGCTGTGGTCAACAGCGCTATGTCCAGATGGAGGCCACTGATGAGTGGTGTCCCCCGCGGGTCTGTCCTGGGACCAGTGCTCTTCAACATCTTTAAAAATGACATAGACAGTGGAATCAAGAGCACTCTCAGCAAGTTTGCAGATAACACCAAGCTGAGTGATGCAGCTGTTACACCAGAAGGAGGGGTTGCGATCCAGAGGGAACTAGACAGGCTGGAAAAGTGGATCCACGGCAACCTGATGAGGTTCAACAAGGCCATGTGCAAAGTGTTGCACTTGGGTCTGGGCAATCCCAGGTGTGTGTACAGTCTGGGAGAAGAACTCATTGAGAGCAGCCCTGCGGAGAAGGACTTGGGATTCTGGTGGATGAGAAGCTTGATGTGAGCCAGCAGATGTGCACTTGCAGCCCAGAAGGCCAATGGTATCCTGGGATGCATTTAAAGAAGTGTGACTAGCAGGGCAAGGGATGTGATTTTCCCCCCTCTACTCTGCCCTCGTGAAGCAGCATCTGGAGTACTGCATCCGGGCCTGGGGCCTCCAGCACAAGAAAGACATGGCACTGCTGGTGTGGGTCCAGACGAGGCCACTAAGATGATCAGAGGGCTGGAGCATCGCTCCTACAAAGAAAGGTTAAGCATGCTTAGTTTGTTCAGCCTGGAGAAGAGATGGCTCTGTGGAGACCTCGTTGTAGCCTCACAGTACTTAAAGGGAGCTTATAAACAGGAGGGAGAGTGACTTTTCACACACTCTGACATTGATAGGACAAATGGGAATGTTTTTGATCTAAAAGAGAGGAGATTGCGGTTGGATATTAGGAGGAAATTTGTTACTCAGAGAGTGGTAAGTCACCGGAACAGGCTGCCCAGAGCAGGTGTGCATGCCCCATCCCTGGAGGTGTTCAAGGCCAGGTTGCATGGGGCCCTGGGCAGCCTGGTTTATGGAGTGGCAAACTCTAGACTGCCACCAAAACCCATGGCAGGGGTTTTCGAAGTAAGTGATCTTTAAGGTCTCTTCTAAACCAAGCCATTCTATGATTCCTTTTCACTCCTTAATCTACTTTCTCTCTCCCATATTCCCCACAATTCTTATATGATTGCATTTCAGTTTCTGTTTTTATAGCCTTCCAAGTGTTATATTTGTGTTGTTACATTTGCTCTCAGAATATTAATTTGGGGATAAAAATGTAATATTCTGTTAAATAATAATAGTGCTAGAAAGTTAGTTCTCCAAAGACAATTTTTATATCGAGTGCAAGGAAATAAGACATAAGGATTTGAAGTAAAATCAAGGGTTTGAGAGGTTTATGACAGAGAGAAAGTAGGCTGAGAGGATGGGAATTTTAAGGGATTTAAAATTTCTCAAGCTAGAGAAAGACATTAATGCAATATTTATGGATGATGTAATTAATTTTACACATGTTGCAGTTGCATACTCTTTTTTTTTTTTAATGCCAAATCAGAGTTACAGAAGCTGCAATACAATCTCAGTCACCTGATGTATTACGTTACTTCAGTTTTAGGAAACAGAGCTCAACCTTTCTGGTTATGTATTCTGTTTCCTCTCTACTGCTGTAAAGAAACACCAAAATCTTAATTTGAGAACCAGGTCAGATCTTTTAATTAGATGTAATTAGAAAATTATTTCCTTGAACATTGTCTGAATCACTGCATCCTGAGTAGTTTCACTTTAGAAAGAAGGTTATCTTTTTAAGCTCAATTTTCACTCCTCGTTCTGTTAATACGCAAGTGTGATAGGGTAGGGAACCTGGACCTTTTTGTCATATTGAAGGAACTACACAATGGACAATGATGACTTTTGTGGAGAAGCAAGAGAAACTCTGACAATAATTTTATAAACATGTATTACGCCATCTTTTCTCAGGAAGCAAATTTCCAAATAATTTTCAAATAGGTCCCGTCCTTACATAACATGGAGAGAAAAGACAAGGGGATGAACAGGGAGGTATGTACCTCTTCAATAGTGCCAAATTTGGACTTCTGTGACTTGTACAAAAGTCAAATTTTACACATTAATTTAATCAGTATGAAGGTTAACACACAACCTATGTTGTAAACTCTGATTATTTTATCACAGTTAATACAATAAGGTACTACGGGAGCCTAAAGTTTCCAAAGGCAAGAAAAGCTCAGACTTGCTTTAGTTTTTTGCATTATTTTTTTCTATAGGAAGTTTCTAGCCCTCAAAGGAAAAGACTCCAAGGTTCAAAGGAAAGCACAATACAAACTTTAAATCTGTTTTTCACTAGCAACCTCCTGGCTTGAGGGCTTTCCTTTTTCGTGTTTTTTTTTTTTTTTTTTTTTTTTTTTTTTTTTAGAATTAGAGGACAGAAGAGGAACAAAGGAGTTTGAGTGACTGCTAACATTTTTATGCTTAACTTATGTACTAGTTGTAGCTCATTTCTGAGTTCATTAAGAAAAATGGTAGCAAAAGACACACACTTTCTTCCATTTTCCACTCCTTTAGATAAAATACAAGGTTGAAGACTAGACCAAGGCAGGTTTTTGGTTGCAGAACATTTGGATGTAGTTGCTGGATATTTGCATGTAGTTGTATTAATTCCATTTAGCACAAACAGATTAACCTTTGTGATTCGTCTGGGATCAATGGGTGAGAAAGAATGGAAGACAATCCAGAGAGGCAGATTCCAGTACTAAGACATCCAAGTTAATTTATTTCCATTGGAAGAAGGCTATATTTATGATGTATGCGCTTTTATTTTTGTGATGAGAATTACTTATACTGTGCGATAATGCAGTTTTCCCCAAGTTAATAAACATTAACTTTTGAATGTTAGAATGGAATTTTTTTTTTTTTAATTAAAAAGTTATATTTAAAATTTCTCTGTTGTATTTACTGATTTTTTTCTTCTTTCTTTTTGTTTGAAAATTCTAGCTGGTCACTGTGGTATTCCAGATCTTATAGTCAATGGTCAAGTAATTGGAGAAAATTACGGGTATAGAGACACAGTTGTATACCAATGCAGTCCTGGTTTTCGGTTGATTGGTTCTTCTGTACGAATATGTCAACAAGATCACAACTGGTCTGGTCAGCTTCCTTCTTGTGTGCGTAAGTAAGCGTGGAAAGCGTACTGTTTAATGCTACAGAAATGTCCATGTCAGACAAGATGAGTATCTTTGAACTCAGTAAATGAATAATTTAAAAGAGACCATCAAAAGTATGTGGCTGAAGAAAACCTGATTTTTCTATGAGGAGAAGTTTAATTTTGTCTCTTAGAATTTCCACTGAATTACTGCATCTTTTTGCTACTAAGTATGTGTTATTTAAAGGTAAATATGAAATTTCTTCAAAAAGTGATGGGACTTAGGAACTCAGGTACTCTAATTTGAAACTGGCTTTTGTGCCTCAGTGTATTTTGGAAATATTTAATGTAAATTTATTTTGACTGCAGTAGTTAGTGAAGTAGATCCTCTTAAATTGCACTGTTATTATTGATGATTTAAATTTTTCTTCAACAATTTTGTACTTTTTATAGTACAGAGATACTGTTATTAGGTTTGCTGTTTTAAATTTTGTTTTTTTTTTTTTTGACATGATTTTTCTATTCAGTTAATGAGACTCTACATAACAAGTGTGTCAACATACCACATGAAAAAACATTATGCAGTAAGAAAATATTCCTTTTGCAGTCCACCTGCAAATATTGTATTTTTATACCTTCATTTTTTTGTTGCAGAAAACTTTGTCATTCAGCTGTTAATTCAATACTCTTTCTGCTCACTGTCTTTACTGTCTTTTACACAGAACAAGATGTACCTAACACTACCATAATAATTTTACTTATTTTGTTTCTACTTTGTTATCTATTAATAGAGCATTATTTTTTTTTTTTTTTATATAACATTTCAGGCAAGACAGGTTTATTCTTTATAGATAACTGTTGAGGCAAGGAAACCAGACCACGTTATTCAGGAATTTCTTAATTTAAAAGTTCACATCAAAGTTAGAATTGAAAAAAAAAAAAAAAAAAAGTATTGGATCTGCTGGCAGCAGAAGAGGTAGACATAATTTCTCTCATTAACCAGCTGGAAAGTGTTTCATGGAATCACAGAATGGTTAAGGTTGGAAAGGATCTCTTGAGGTCCTCTGGTCCAATGCCCCTGCTTAAGCAGAGACACCTAGAGTAGGTTGGCCACAACCATTTCCAGATGACTTCTGAAGATCTGCAAGAAAGGATACTCTGACATCTCTCTGGGCATCCTGTTCTAGTGCTCCATTTGCTTGAATACATGGGAATGTGCAGTAAAACATTTCAAAAAAAGACACAAGATTAAGAAACATATTAGGCTTACAAAAGGCTGTTACGAACAGCCTCACATTTCTTGATTTACTTAACTTCTCTACAAGTTTTAATTGAATTTTGGAGATTAAATGTTTAAACTTAGTGATTCTGACTTTTTTACTTTCAAGTTCACCATGCCTCTTGCTTGTAAAATGGACAGACTTTGTTATTTTTATTATATAATAATTGCATATGCATGGTATTATACTTCAAAACTTTAAGCAAATTTCATTATTTTATTTTAAAAATAAGAATTTTTATTGTTGTTATATGTACAATGAAAAACATTTATGTGTGGCTGAATAACTATCTTTTCTTGATCGTTTTACAAATGTTAATTGTTTAGTACACTATTCTAATTACTCTTTTTGGGAAAAAAATGCAATATCTTACTTTAAAAGTTTCTGATAGTACTAGTAATACAAACAATACTAGTAATACAAAGATGATTGAATGGAAAACAGAATTAAAATTAACTTTCTGTCTATATTCATAGAATATATTGTGACTCTGTGTGCTGCAATAGTTTTCAAAGACCATTGTCACTTTGAGTTGTTGCTAAAAACATTTCATTTGTATTCTAAGAATAGGTTTCTTTTAGTGTTATCATAATTAGTCTTATCTAAAAGGAGAAAAGGAGACATATGTATGTCAGACCTANAAAAATTATGTATACATGTATTTTTATATAATTTTAGGCAAATTAATTTGTGTCTGTTTTTCCTTACATCTGGTCTTCTGGGCAGAGGAAAGGAAATTCTGTAGTCAGTTTTTGTATAAATGCAAGAAAATATTCTCTCTGTACATAATGTTTTATAATATCCAGTCATAATTCTATAACTCCACTAACTACTTAGGCCTGAAAGATAAATCAGAATGAATAGATAAGACATATTTGCCAGAAATAATTATAAAACAAACAATTGAATATTTACTAAAATATGTTAATCTTTATTCAGTCCAGACAGGTGTAAATCCTTCATGGAAAACATCTAATGTCTTCTAAATAAAAACAAACAAACAAACAAACAAAAAACTTTAAAATACTCTTGTGTGATTATTATGATGATAGTTATAAATCATGAAGAGTGCAACAGCATGCTCTGTCTGTTTTTTTCCTTTCTCTGTTTTGTGCTATGCTAGCTGTTAGCTGTGGTCACCCTGGTAGTCCGATTTATGGAAGAACAAGTGGAAATGGTTTCAACTTCAATGACATTGTGACATTTTCATGTAATACTGGGTATGTTATGCAAGGACCAACCAAGGCACAGTGTCAGGCTAATAGGCAATGGAGCCACCCACCTCCAATATGCAAAGGTATGAAGCGAGCATTTACGGATTTCAAACTTACTTGGAAAATAAAGGTTGGACTAAACACTGAGGGTAAAGGGAAACTGTCAGGACAAAATGTGCATTAAAAAATCATGACTCTTAGTGACAGACGTAATTGTTAATGAGCATGTTTCATTTTTCAGTGAGGACTTGTTTACATTCAGAAACATGCCAGGATAACTCTTGCAGATAAACTTTCTTATGTGTCTGTAGTTTTGGTTGATTTTTGTAAAATAATTTGTACAAGTTTCTTAAGCAAAATTGTGCAGATGTAACAAAGAACTTTTCTAAATCCTGAAATAATACTCTGCATTTTTGGCCAATGTAGTTCTAAAGTTGCATAGGAAAGTATTTTTTTTTCCCAATTTCATTTCCATTTATCCATTTTTAAAAATACATAAGCATAATCCATTTGGGTTCTTTCTCAATAAGTTGTATTTGGCCAGCTATATCTGGGGCTGCATCAAAAATATGGCCAACAGATTGATTCTCCCCTTCTACTTCACTCTCATGAGACCCTACATCAAGTACTGCATTCAGCTCTGGAGCCCCCAGCATGAGAAAGGCATGGACCTGTTGAAGCTGGTTCAGAGGAGGGCCACAGGGGTGATCAGAGGGCTGGAGTACCTCCCTTATGAAGACTTGAAGACAGGCTGAGAGAGTTGTTTTTTTTTTTTCCTTTAAGAAAGATAGAGAAAGAATTATTACCAGCCCTTGCATAGACGCGACAAGGGATAACAGTTTAAAATTGAAAGTGGATAGATTTAGATTGCAGATGGAGAATAAATTTTTTGATGAGTGTGGTGAAACAATGGAGCAGTTTGCTTGGAGCAGTTGTGTATGCCCCATCGTTGGAAGCATTCAAAGTGGTGTTGGATGGGGTCTGAGCAATCTGATCTAGTGGAATATGCCCCTCCGCACAGCGGAGGTTTGGATTAAATTATCTTTAAGGTCCCTTCCAACTTAAACCATTGTATGGTTCTATTATTCTGTTTTATGTATTTATATGTATTTTTTTAAACTAAATTTTATTTCAGTAGATGTCTTCCTCTTTCCTTTGATCAGTTTTCCTTATCTGGTAACAGCAAATAATTTACAGAACTTTTTCCAAGGACCTATTTGTTCTCAAGAGGTTTTTTTTTTAAAAAAAAAAAATATTGCAATACTAAACATGTATTGTGTATTAAGGGTACCTAATAAATCTAATTTTCTGTCTAAATACTGTAAATCACCTTGGTGTTCTGGTATTACACAACAATGTGTAAAACTGTCTGATATGCAACTGTCTTATAGGGACCAGAGACTCAGCAGATAAACTGAAAAGATAATGTTTTGAAATTTTACCCATCCTCAGATCTATTGGTTTTAGAACAGACTTTGCGTAGAACATTATTACTGATGTCTGTAATGTACATCTCACCAAACAGCTATAAGCTGCACGAAAGATAAAAATAAAAATCAGTCTTATTTTAAAATGTATGAAACCTAATGTAACTAAGGATTCCAAAAATTCTTCAGTATTCTTAATCATCAAAATATACCCTTATTTTTAAGAGTGCATATCCATTTTGTGGGTTATTTACCTGTTCTAGCAGCATCACCACTGTCTTACCTATCTAACCATCTGTCCGTTAGCTCAAACAATCTGTCTCAAAGATGTGCTTAATCATCAAAATGTTAGTATAGAAGCATAATTACACTTCCATTGCTGAGTGGGTTAGACCAAAGGCACATTTAGCCTCATAACCTGTTTCCAGCTGTGGGCAATATTCATGTCAAGGGTAGGGTGTCTAAGTTTCATGTGTTAATATGTTCAGTCACTTTTAGCAGCAAAGACTTTTACAGAGTCATCACACTGTGAATAAATATTTCTTTTATTTTCTCTGAGTTTAGCATTTGCTAGTTTCATATCATCTTCCTAATTTGGTATAATTATATATATAATTAAGGTTGCAACACATTTGAAACATTGGAAGTTTTGCATTCAATGGATAGGAGGCCATGTAAAGACTTTTTTAGTAGAATATATCTGTATGAATCTCAAGTCTAAACTTTTTCTCTCTTTAGTGGTGAATTGTTCTGATCCTGGAATTCCTGCAAATTCCATAAGAGAGAGTAAAATAGAACATGGAAATTTCACGTATGGCACGGTGGTATTTTATGACTGTAATCCTGGATATTTTTTGTTTGGATCTTCAGTTTTAATTTGTCAACCGAATGGCCATTGGGACAAACCTCTACCTGAATGCATTAGTAAGTAGATAATGTGTATGCTTGCATTAAGAATGTGAACTGTACTAGGTATTATTTTACACAACATTTCGATCAGTCTCACAACAGCAATTAGAATAATCATATTTATATATATTTTTTGTGTGTGTGATGGTGATAGAAGTGGCAGCTGAAATAGTTATGTTGTTATATATATATATATGTATACAGTTATATTGTTATTGTATGCAGTAAATGGCATGGAAACCTTGGAAAATGCAATAATCAAAACAAAATTCTCTGAAAGCTTCAGACAATGAACCCTAGTTGCAGGGACATAAGGTAAAATAATATCCTTTGAATTTACCAATACATCTCTTCCATTGGCTACAAAACTGTAATTACACTGTGAGAGCTAAAGAAGACTTGTGCTTTTGCAAGTGGAAAACTCCACTGAAACAGCTGGATGGGCCTCACTGAAATTAAAAAATGGTAACTTAAAAAATACAGTGGCCAACTATTGGATTATGTCACTGTAGTACCTTCTGGACTTCTCTTGGGACAACAGCAAGATCAGACTATTTATGAATACAATAAGCAAGCAGTTATGGCTCTGTAGAGTACCAAAAGTGTATTTTGGATCATGTTCTCAGCTTACCACACTACCTGTACAGCAGCCGTGTGCAGCCTATCCAGTAGGAAGGAATAGGAATCAACACAAGGAGGTTGTGTTTATTCTGGCTTGTCATGAACAATTTTCTATAAGCGATGTAGGCATAGCCACAGATATTTCATAGGTTTTTAATTGACTCGGACGGTTAATTTACTCAGTTCTCTGTAAGGCTTTGTACAAGGTTTTATTTTAGCATCAAGATTTCTCTCTGAGAAATGCTTAAAACTTTATTTTCTAAAGATAAAAGGGAAAAAAATTCCTTATTCAGGAGTCGTGGACAGACATTTACAATATTGTAGTATTAGTTCTCATTATACCTTTTTTAGTTTTCATTAACTGAGATTTCTCCAGTTTTGCTACCATCATAGAATCTTAGACTTTTTAGGAAAATGTCTGATTTTTTATTTCTTCTTACTACTAAAGACTTTAGTTCTGGAATTTTTTCTTTTCATTGACAAGATAAGCAGCTTGATTGCAATTCAGTTAAGGTTATAACAGAGTCTAACTGTTTCATAGCTACTGTATGTTTTTATAAGACCCCATCAGCTTCTTGTGTATTTTGCAAATTGGCTCCATTTTGGACATATGCAAGGCAGACATTCAGTAGCTGGCACATTTTTGTCCATTTTGAGAGTAATGGAATAGAAGTTGAAAACTGTCTGAATGTTTTCCTTTGACCTCTGTTGAATTATTTTTTTTGACCTAGCTAGATTTCAATCTCTTTTTAACTAGTCTCAGAGAATGTAACTTCTTTTGAAATGCCAATAGAGTAATGGACAAGAGGCACACTGTGACAAAGGAAAAGTTACTCACCTGTAAAGTAACTCAATTCCTTTGAAATGTAATGTTCTACAACGTTTTGCCCTCCTCACTACTATCAATCCTGTAAGAAACAGAATTCAGTGGTGACCTGGACCATAGTGCTCTTTCAACACTTCCTTTGAATTAAAGACTTTAAGGGACATATGCTATTTAGGCACATATTGCTAGAGAAATACTTTAAATTTGTAGTGTACTCAGAATGAAAGATTATGTTTTGACAATATACCTTAGAGAATTTCAGTGACCATATTGGTTTCCAGGACTGCAGAGCATTCTCAATTTAGTTCAGAGACATGCTTTGATCTGTTGTTTTTAAGCTACCACGTACACACAATCCCTATCTTCAAAGCTTGAAATACAAATAACACAAACCAGGTTTTTGCTGGTGTCTTTGTCATCCTCTAAATAATTCTATCACAGTACCTTGTCCTAACTTTTCTTCCCTGACAATACGATATATACAGCCATTCCCAGCTATCAGATAGACTGATTAGAGTTGCTGACAGCTCTGCAGATTATACCTCTTTCTGTTTTTCCTGAATGTTGTCTCCTTGGTCAGTATTATCTGTATATTTTAGTTATCAGAGGTGTTTTTTTTTTTTTTAATGTGAAAAAAATAGACATTGAAATGTCACACTAGGTAAAAGAATTAGATACATTTTTTTCCAAATTTCATTTTCTAGATCAGTTATTAGGAGTGTAGGACTTTTAGGTGTAAATATAAATATAGAATAAAATACATCTGTTCTGGAGCAGCTAGCTGCCAAGGTGACTTTGCTGTATTTTTATGAAAATTTCCAGTAGATAAGACTGTTGAAGTGATTGCAGTAGTGTTATCTTAGTTTTAGATCATGTTTCTCTCATTTAGCCTGCTTTTTATTCCTAAAGTATGAAAAATTTTGCAAAATTATAGCAAGAGCCACATAGATTTTTTTACATATGAGGCAACTAAAGGACAAAAATATAGAGCTAAATATTCCCATTTTCTTTGCTGAGTTTATGTACATTATGACATTTAAACCAGTCAGCAGAATTAGGTGTGTAAAGGCTAAATGCTGAATACAGTGGTGTGCAATCTGAGAATGAAAATCAGAAAAACGTCAATATTATGAGAGTACCAAAGAGAAACCATAATAGGAAAATAACTTGCAATTATTGATAAAAGTTTACATAGTAAAAAACAGGTAGGGAGTTAATACATGATAATTCCTAAGAATGTCATCCTATTCAATACAATATCTGCACAATGAACATCAAAGTATTGAATGCAGGAACAGGTTAAAACAGGGAATTGCTAAAAATTAGTATCATAGAAACATAGAATGGCTTGGGTTGGAAGGGACCTCAGAGATCATCTGGTTCCAACCACCCTGACATGGACATGGCTGCCAGCCACTAACTCACTAGATCAAACTGCCCAGGAACCCATCCAGCCTGGCCTTGGACACAGCCAGGGATGGGGCAGCCACAACTCTGGGCAGCCTGTTCAAGGGTCTCACCACTCTCTCAGGGAAGAATTTCTTCCTAACATCCAAACTAAACATCCCCCCTTTCAGTTTTAGCCCATTCCCCCTTGTCCTACCATTATCCACCCGTGAAAAAAGTCGGTCCCCCTCCTGCCTGTAAACTCCTTTCAAGTATTGGAAGGCCGCAATTAGGTCTCCCCGGAGCCTTCTCTTTTCCAAGCTAAACAATCCCAACTCCCTCAGCCTTTTCTCACAAGAGAGGTGCTCCAGCCCTCTGATCATTTTGTTGGCATCCTCTGTACCTGCTCCAAGAGCTCCAAATCCCTTCTGTGCTGGGGGCCCCAGGCCTGGACACAGTACT
>VXAV01003576.1:13871-25813 GCA_013399715.1 Alectura lathami
CACTCCAGGAAGCAATTTGTACTACCAATGATAGGCAGGATTTACAAGCTCAGTAGTTTAGCTATAAAACATTAATCTACAATTTTCTTGTAAACACAAGAAAAAACTTTTGAAATGTAATACTAAAAATCAAATTATCACGCAGAGGTTTCAATTATAGGGAAAAAATAAAACAGCTTCAATGAGTCCCTTAGAGATTGTGAAGTAGCCACGTACAGAGATCCCTGAGTTAGCACTCAAACAGGTTTACTGGTAACTGGAAACAGAACAACTTCACATTCCTCCTATCCTAGTTAATTAGCTATGTTAAGTGGAAACACTTAGTTTGGGTGCAGTATTCCATGATGTTCCCTACACAGCACTGCACAATGTAGATACATTGGTTCATCTGGGGTAAACTTTGAAGTACATAGCACTATTTTATATTGAAGATATTGACCCAAGGTATTTTCCTCTAGAAGCTGAATTCATTTGTATTATATTCATTCAATTAAACACATTGCATTTCAATATTCTTTAATGATAATTAAAATAGCTTCCTTGAAAAAACATAAAGAACTTAAAATTTGTGCCTGACAAATCCGGTGGCCTTTTATGGTGGAGCAAGAGCATCAGTGGATAACAGAAGAGCAACTGACATCATCTACCCAGACTTGTGCACAGTCTTTGAGACTGTCCCACATGACATCCTGGTCGCTAAATTGGCTTTGAAGGCAAAAAAATATGTATATATAATATAATATATATATACTTAGTTGTGTGAACTCTTCTAAAATAGTTCAGGGTGGTTGATAAAACACCTCTAATATATGAGCTAAAGAACTTTTCTTCTTATCATCTGCATCTTTCTCATCTTTCTGTTCCTGAGAGTAAACATACCATTTATCTATCTGTAATACTTTCACATGGCTTCAGACCACTGAAGTCCCAAATGCTATGGCCTTATGATAATTCTCAGCATCAATCATCCTGGCCTCACAATCCCTCGCTGTAATTATAACCTCACACACCACTGCACCAGAGCATCAAGCTGTACCTAGGAAATGGTTCTGCAAGGTGACATGACAAAAAGCCCACTGTGGAAAAACAAGTTCCCCACTTCTAGCCCCAAGTTACACATCCATACTTGCAACAACCACATCCTCTCTCATGGAGCTTTCCTCAATAGCAGACTGTGCTTAGAACTTCATGTGCAGGCTTACAGTGAAATCTTGTATATTCATCATCTATAATGTTGAGAATTCTGAGAAAATGACAGACATTTTGGTGTATATTCTTGGGTAACATTGAAATACCAAATTCTACATCCAGAGAAATTAAATTAAACAGTGAACAGTGTTGCATAGGTATGACACATATTCAGTGCAGCTTCTTATAAATCCTCAATGTCCTACTTTATCCAGCTTTCAATGAGGTTGGCATCCCCTCAAATTATTTGATATTTTTTTCTAAAACTTAACTACCTGTCTGACTGCTGTCTTTCAAAGAAGTTTATTGTGGAAAAAATATTTGACTTTTCTGAGATCTTCTATAATTTTTCAATTACAGTTTTTATTTTTACTATTTTACTATTTTACTACAGGTGGATAATGGTAGGACAAGGGGGAATGGGCTAAAACTGAAAGAGGGGAGGTTTAGGTTGGACATCAGGAAGAAATTCTTCACTGAGAGAGCGGTGAGGCTCTGGAACAGGCTGCCCAGAGAAGCTGTGGATGCCCCATCCCTGGCTGTGTTCAGGGCCAGGCTGGATGGGTTCCTGGGCAGTTTGATCTAGTGAGCTAGTAGTTGGCAACCCTGTCCAGGGGAGTTGGAACTAGATGATCTTTGAGGTCCCTTCTAGCCCAAGCCATTCTATGATTCATTCTATGATTCTATTTCTGCATTTATTTATTGTTATGTAAAATATTTTACTCTGTCGCTTTAATTAGGGATCTAGAAGAGATAGCAATAATTCTCTGTTCTATTCCTGATGCTGTTATTCGTATGATACTGCTGTTCTTTGCTCACAATCAAACATCAAATTTGGTCCATGGGAGTTTTGCTGCAATCTGTTTGTTACCAGTGCTAACCAATGTTACTCTGTATTGTATGAATACTGACAATTTCCTGGTATTATTTCCATGTAGTGTATATACATGTACAAATAACTCTTCTATCAAACTTACGAATTAAGCAAGTTGGTTTGAAACATCCCGTGACAACTAGAATTAAAGGTCTTAATTTTTGTTATTGTCATACACGTAGCTGTTGTAGATTTTTTTCTTTTTCTGAGAAAGATTGAGATTTCTTTTGCAATTACGTTTTTGGCTTAGTTTCACAGGGAAATGAACCTTGTGGAATTATGTCCATCATTCCATACAAACAATTACACTGCTAATTAATTTCAGCTTAAATTTCAATGTTTCATGTTGCTACAAATTTTGCAAACAAAAAAAAAAAAATCAATAGTTTGAATAGCAGAGATCCAAAGTAATGTACCCAGTGAAGAAAGCAAGCATTAATTCAAGAATTCTCCCATCTCTACTGTAACAATCATCAGCCCAGTCAGCATTACCATGTTAGCCACTGTAGCCCAACTAGTGTGTAAGTCTGCACTGTTCAAAATAATGCCATTCCTTGTCAGTTTGAATTGCCACACAGGACATGGAAAGATCTGGGGATACTGTGAAAAGCAGGGAGGCAGACCAATTGAACAGGAGACTGAAGGCACATAAGTTTAAGAAACAAGTTTTAATTTTGTTATATTCAAATGATTATTATTTATTTTAACTGTGTAAAAGCTATCATAACAGTAACAGCAGAGGTGGTAGGGATAAGTCAAAGTACTCTGTTCTTATAAGTTTCATCCTTAAGATATCCAAGTTCAGAGAGAGTGATTCCATAGGATCAAATTAAGAGGAGATTGTAGCTTTTACTATGGAAACATTTTTGTGATTTCTTTTTTTTTCTTCCTTTTTTTTTTTTTTTTTTTTTTTTCTATTTTCTGATCCACTCTAAAGCTGTAGGAAGCAAAGAAACCACAGGATCATAGAATATCAAATCTAACTTCTGGCTCCACACAGGACTACCCCAAAAACAAACCATATTTCTGAAAGATATGTCCAAACACTTCTTGAATTCCAACAGGCTTGGTGCCATGACCATTGCTCTGGGGAGTCTGTTTCAGTGCCCGACCACCCTCTCAGTGAAGAAACTTTTCCCAGTACTCAGGCTGACCCTCCCCTGACACAGCTCCATGCTGTTCCTTCAAATCCTGTCACTGTCACCAGAGAGAAGATGAGTGCTTGTCCCTTTGCTCCCCTTGTGAGGAAGGTGTAGGCTACCATGAGGCCTTTCTTCAGTCTCCTCTTCTCGAGGGTGAATAAACCAAGGGACCTCAGCCATTCCTCATATGTCTTGCCCTCTAGACCCTTCACCATCTTTGTAGCCCTCCTTTGGATTCCCTCAAATAGTTTTATGTCTTTCTTATATTGTGGTGTCCAAAACCACACAGTGTTTGAGGTAAGGCTGTAGCAGTGCAGAGTGGAGCAGGGCAATCTGTTTCCTCACCCGGCTGGCAGTGCTGTGCCTGATGCAGCCCAGGATACAGTTGGCCCTTTTGGCTGCCAGGGCGCACTGCTGACTCATAATCAACTTGCCGAGAACCTAAACCCCCAGATCACATTCCATGGGGCTGCTCTCTGGCCTCTCATCCCTCAGTCTGCACACACATCTTGAATTGCCCTGTTACAGGTGTAGAATCCAGCACTTGCTCTTGCTAGACTTCTTATAGCAATGACTGTTCAGCTCTCTAATTTGTCAAGATCTCTCTTCAAGGCTTCTCAAACCTCAAGTGAATCAACAGCTCCTCCTAATTTATACATCTCATTTGATATAGCACTTTGAGCCTGACCCATCAGCCAATTGTTCACCCATCATATTATGTATTTATCTGGATGCTGAATTTTTTGTCCAGAAGGACATTGTGAGAAACGGTATCAAAAGCTTTGCTGAAATTCAAAAAGTTTACATCTGTTGGCTTCCCTTGTTCGACTAGACTGATAACCTTTTCATGAAAAGAAATTAAGTTTGCTAAACAAGACTTTCACTTCATGAACCCGTGTTGGCTATGACTGCATTGTGTGTCAAGTGTTTTACAATAACTCCCAGAACAATCTCCATAATTTTACCAGGTACTGAAGTGAGACTGACAGGCCTGAAACTACCAGGATCTTCATTTTTGCTCTTCTTGAACTTTAGGGCAACAAATGCCAGCTTCCAGTCAACTGGGACTTCTCTAGATTCCCAAGACCATTGAAAAATAATTGAGAGAGGTCTCATGATGACATCAGCCAGCCTTTTGAGCACTCTGGGATGAATCCCATTGGGCGTCATCAACTCTTACTTACCCAGCTGGAGCATTAAATTCCACAAAAGTTCAGAGCTGGCTGGGAGTTTTAGCATTTCCACAGTCATGGTCCTCCAACTCAGGGCTCTGCTTGTTAGCGTTGAAGACAGAAGCAAAGAAGGCATAAAATATCTCTGCTTTGTCTACGTCCCTATTTGTGAGGTGATCATCCTCATCACGTAACGGACCAATGTTATTTCTAGTCTTCCATTTACTGTTAACATATTTTAAAGAGCCCTTTTTATTGCTCCCCATGGTATGGGCCAGCTTCTACTCTAATTGAGCTTTACCTGAACAAATTATCACCCTACAATGGCAAACAACATTTCTGTAATACTTCCATATTGTCTAACCTCGCTTCCAGTGTCCATGCAGTTTCTTTTTCTGCGTAAGCTCTAAAAGAAGATCTCTGCTCTGCCAAGATGGCCTTCTGCCAAACTAGCATGACTTTCAACATCTTGGAATTGTTCCTATGCTTTTAAGAGGTGGTACTTAAAATGTGACCAGCACTGATGGGTCCCAAAACATCCAAAGGCAGAATTCCAGGGGACCTTACTAACTTGTTCCCTGAGCAGCCTGAAGGTGCTCCCCCCATATCCAGGCACAAAAGTCTGCTCTTCCCATGTCCAGGTTTGAAAATAATATTATCCACATAATGGAATGGTGAAAATATATTAAATATTTGTATTAGGATGGAATAAAACATAAAACTTCCACAATGAAAATTTCCAGGAACAAAAGAAGCCTTACTTTTTTTTTAGTGGAAAGAAGAGGAAAGATTTCATAAGCAACACAATGATAACTTGAATTAAAAAAAAAAAAAAAAAAAAAAAAAAAGTGTCAAGAAGGAAAAAAAAAAAGACTAGAGAGAAAAAGCGACAGAGTCAAAGGAAGTTGAAAAGGAAGAGAAATTGATTTGAGATTTTTTTTTTATAAACAATTGACTTTATACTGAAATATTGACTCTATTTCTTCAAAACTTAAACTTCTTGAGGTAGTTTCATTTTGCATGCTCAGAGTGAGTAATAGGTTAGTACTAGCTGAAAAAGGACTTAGAAACCTTAGTTCTCCCTGCTTCTCCAGGACCTGAACAATCCTTTAAATGATGCTGTCTACATCAACACACATTCAATGATCCTATCCCCTCTAAATGGAAATGACTGAGAGAAATCCACTCTAGAATACTTTATTGCATAGCAATTGAAGCATTTTCCTTGAGAGGAATGTGTGGGTTCATGCTTTCTTAGCAGAGGAAACAGATGGACTGCCTGCCATACTCTAGAAAAATGCCTTAAATGTCAATAGTGAATACAAGTGTGAATACAATAGTGAATACAAGAATTTCTCTTCTGCCCCACTCTTACCTGAATCAACCCCAGAAAACTGTTAAAAGCCTCAGAATATTTACTTTAAACTGAATGAAGGCTAAAAGCTAAAATATAGTCCCTAATATAAATGTGTGCAATGCAACTTTGCCTCTTGTTGGTGAAGCTGTAAAGAAAATAAAAAATAGAAATTACTTTTCCTATTTTATACAATCATAATCAAGTGGATTCTGTTGATAAGGCCTTCTTGCTTCAGCTGCAACAAGCATTGTGCTTGCAGGCTCTCATCCTGATGGGGAATTGTAACCACCTGGATGTCTGCTGGGAAGGCAACATGGCAGTCTGCAAGCAATCCTGGAGAATGTTGAAGATAACTTCCTGGTTCAGGTATTTGAAAAATGAAGCAGAGGTGAAGCATTACTGGATCTGGTGCTTGTCAGTGTCGATGAGCTCATTAAAGAGGTTAAGACCGGAAGCAGTCTGGGTTGTACCGACCATGCTCTGGTTGAGTTAATGATCTCAAGAGATATGGGCCTGGCAAAGAGCAGAGTCAGGATCCTGAATTTCAGAAGAGTTAGCTTCTGTCTGTTTAAGAAATTATTGGATGGGATCCCCTGGGAGACAAAGAAAAGGAATAGACCTGGCAACTCTTCAAGGATGCCTTTCTGAGACTGCAAGAGCTTTCCATGCCCCAGCACAGGAAATCAAGCAGAGAAGGTAGGAAACCAGCATAGCTGATCCTGCTAGTTAAACTGAGAGATGAGAAGGAAATGCATGAGCAGTGGAAGCAGGGACGTGAGGCCTGGGAAGAATACAAGGATACCATCTGAACACGCAGATATGGGGTCAGGAAGAGCAACTGATGTCATCAAGGCCAATAGATGTTGCACTTGGTTCAGGGCAATCCCAGATATGTGTACAGGCTGGGAGAAAAACTTCCATGCCAGAAGAAAAACACATGGAGTTTTTCTCCCCTGCTGAGAAGGACTTGGGGATTCTGGTGGATGAAAATCTTGACATGAGCCAGCAGTGTGTGCTTGCAGCTCAGAAGGCCAACTATATCCTGGGCTGCATCAAAACAGGGGTGGCCAGCAGGGGGATGGAGGTGATTGTATCACTCTGCTCTGTTCTTGTGAGGCCCCACTGGGAGTACTGCATCCAGGCCTGGAGCCTCCAGCACAAGAAAGATGTGGAGCTGTTGGAGTAGGTCCAGATGAGGGCCTGTAAGATTATCAGAGGGCTGGAGCACCTCTCCTGTGAAGAAAGGCTGATATAGCTGGGATTGTTCAGTTTTCAGGGAAGGCTTCAGGGAGAGCTTCTCGTACTTAAAGAGAGCTTATAAACGGGTGAGGATGGCTTTTTACATGATCTGATAGTGATAGAACAAGGGGGAATGGTTCTGAACTAAATGAGGGGAGATTTAGATCAGATATTAGGAGAAAAGTTTTTTCCTCAGAGGGTGATAAGGCACTGGCACAGGCTGCCCAGAGAAGCTGTGGGTGCCCCATTCCTGGAGGTGTTCAAGGCCAGGCTGGATGGGGCTCTGGGCAGTTTGATCTAGTGGATTGCTACACTGCCTATGGCAGAGAAGTTGGTACTAGATGATCTTTAAGGTCTCTTCCAGCCCAAACCATTCTACATTTCTATAATTTCCAAGATGTGGAGATGAGTGAACAGAGATACAACAACAACAGCAGCATACTGTTGCTAGTATATTTCTCTTCTGACAAACCCTGTGCAGAAGTCCACTCACAGTCAGTTCCACACACAGCCTGAATGAAGCTTTTCTGGTGGGGAGAAAATGTCTCATCCTACTGGTAATGGGAAGATAATTCGAGTCATCTAACAAGTGTTATCTGAACTATAGAAAGATATAAACAAAGATACTAAAATGTGTTTTTAAAGTTAAGTAAATATGTAACTCAACATATAGTCTTTAAAGTCTCTACTGTACATTCCATTCTGATGAAACCCTGCAAGCCCAATGACTTACATTATATAAATGCACACAAAAGACAGATACATTCCTAGCATGAAGAATAATTTTTCACTTTCATTAGGATTTTCTTAAAACAAACAATACAAATGAAAATCAATAAACAAAGTCCAGATGGTTTCCCATTTGAAGTAGTCTCACTTTCCAAACATCACCCATTGGTTCTTGCTATGTATTTTCTGTTGAATTTAAGAGATTTTTAGTGCTTGTTATTTTCTCCCTAGGAAGATACATAAAAACTGTAATCAAGTTACTCAAAATCTACTTTCTGGTAAACTAAACAGAGTGAGTCCTTTAAATCATCTGCTACGAGGCATTGTCTCTGGCCTTCTGCATGCTTCAATTTTAAATAATTTTCAAAAATATGAGCTCTGTCAGTGCCCTAAAAAATATTGAGATTAAAAATAGTTACTGAGTCAATTATTCTGTACTTCACAATAATAAAATACTAAAATAATGACCACTAGGAAAACAACAAAAAAGTGTAATTATAAAGCATAATTATTAAAACAATGCAACAGCTATTAAGTATACAAAATTTAAATATAAAACTGACAGGTTGCATGGTTACTAATATACTAAATATTGGAAATATTTATGCTTAAAACAAGGACTTCCTACCCGGACTTTATTCTGTATTCCACTTATTGTGCAACTAAGTTTAGATCTGCCATTTTCAACAAAATGATCATTACTAGCAAAACATACTCTGTGGTTGTTTAAGCACAAAGTAACTGGATGTCAGGAAGGAATGGTAAATGTATATTTATATTTATATACAAATGCAATGAAATGAAGACTTCGTTTAAAAAAAAAAAAAAAACTAAATTATACAAAAGCTTTCCTAAAAGCCATCTGAGTTGTCATACAACTTGGAGGCTGCTCTGCAAGCTTTGAGGCTGTTAGTCGGCTAATTTAAAAGAATTAAATCTATTTATTGCTAATGAATGTGTTATGCTGACAGCTCTAAAGACAGAAGTATTCTGTTTATCTACAAAATTGGTACAGAAAAAAAAACAAGTATGACTGTATCAAGTCAGATAAAAGATTCTTGGATCCCTTCCAGTGGTCTGAACATGATCAACAGAAATTGAGCTATTTTCTTGTGGTGAAGATACTTGTAACAGTAAAATCACACTTACATTTTATTTCCAAATACTTATTTACATTTATATGCCTGTGCTGAAAGAAACAAGTTAAAAAAAAAAAAAAAAGACTAAGAATTACCAAGCTAATTAATGTTAACTAAGGAAGATATTAGCCTTGTGAGGGCATACTTTTGTGTTTCTTTGGCAGGCAAGTGAAATCTTAAGCATATAGGATGATACTGAAACCTCCAGTCAATATAGTGTAAATGTGGAATGGATACGTACACAATTAGAAGTGATGAAGATGAAAATACCTTGATATGTATTTTTTTTTTTTTTAAGGGTAACATCCATCTGGATAGGTAGAAACAGTAAAGAAAAGTAAAAACATTCAGATGGCCACTGAGTGCAAGTACAGCACTATTATTTTCAGATCCACTTATCGGACAAATAGGAAAAGCAACTAGTGATTTGGAGAAAAACCAGTCCACAAGATTGCAAAGATGTAACAAAAGCATTTTTAACACTTCAAGAATTACTAAAATTTCTGTAACAAAATTCATGTAATGTATTGATGAAATAAAACAACAAAACAATAAAAAAGAAACAGGTAAGAGTATATCTTGGGTAATATTACAACTGGAGAATGAGAATGAAAATGAGTGTGCAAGAGGTTCCAAACTACAGCAAACCATGAGAAGTTTATAATTGCTCAGGCAACAAATGCTCACTAATAACTGCAAAATTAATGCATTCAAATGCTCATGGAAATAGATTGCCTTGAACTACTCAAATTTCCTGATTCAGAGTAGTTGTGATCTTCTCTGAGATGGAAATCTCTCACCAGTCCTTAAAAGAGATCAAGTTGCACCTTCAACTAAAACATTTCAATTCAGGTTACTAAAGAATGGGTTAGATAAAAAGATATTGGGGAAAAAGTAATATATTTTAAAATATATGTATATATTTGGATATATTAGATCTATTTTGCTATGAGCCAGTCTCACTAGATAGGTGCAAATATGGTAGGAATTTGGGCCAGGTCTTCCAAATGACTAAATGTTATGGATTTATTTAGATGCCACTGCTGCTTCCTCCTTCAACAACTATGCTAGCAAGGCAGTCTTGCTCAGTGAGGTTCAAACTACAGAAATGTCAGTCTCCCACTTTGCTTGGATTACTCTCCAAAGATACCCAGCTTTCTCCATCGTTATGCCTAAGTAACTCAGGCACAATGAGTAACTGTCTCGACTGCTATTAGATACTCCTTCCGTGACGACTCTGCCAGGAAATTGGGCAAGATCCTGCCTTCCATGGGGACTCTGACAGGAGGCTGGGCAAGATCCAACCTACTATCTGCTGAACTGAAGAAAACAATTTGAATGCTTAAATTATATCTAACAAAGCATACAATTGCCCCCTTCCACCATCCCCCTATAACCCCATAAAAAAAACATCACAAAGGCTGCACTCAGTTAAAGCTATCCTTTCAGAAGAATTGAGAGCTCTCTCAGCTGCCTCAAGAGTTTTTCTCCAACCTACAGCACTGACAGCCATGTTCAGAAAATAACAAAACACTTTATCATTCTTTAAATATTTCTTAGGCCACTGACCATACCTATGGAATGTGACCTTACAGCAAAAATATGGAGTGTGTCCTTAGCTCTCTTACCTGATTCTGTCTATGCTACCATATCGCACAGCAGACAGGAAAGAAGTAATGAGAATTACCTGAGTATACACGTAATTTTACATGAAATATCAGTCAAATATAAAAGTAACTTTCAAAGGAATTATCAGGTAAATAAGCTAGTGATTTTTCATTCTTCATGAAAAAATTTCATAAGACAATACGTACTTTGTAGGCTATAGGCAAGTCAACGCATTTTTTGGAAAACAATAATTAAGTTTTTCAAACTATTTATTCATAAAATGTAAAAACTATCATAGGCTGCATGACTGACAACAAAACTGCAGTAGTATGTCCCTCTGTGTTGCTAAAAAGATGTGCTACTAAATGCTGGTCTTAAAATACTCACAAAAAAAAAAAAAAAACACATAGTAAATCACATTTATAATCTATCTGGATATTCAAATGACCAAATTCATATTATTGATGAGAAATTAGAAAACTTTGTTAATTCACTTGACCATCTAGAATAAGTCATGTGAGGGTGAGAGAAATCAATTTTATGCTGATGAGCATTAGGGTGGTACTCTTGCTGTTTTACTCTATTTCAGATGAAGTTCATACTACCTTCAAATACAATGACTAGTATAAAATTACCAATTGCATATTCATACTTCTTCTTGATTACTAGAGCTGACACATGTTTAAATTATTAGAATGTGGGTGATTACCAGTACAATACAGATGAGCTCTGGCTGTTCATGGATGTGTGTACCTTCAACTCACAACAAACATAAGATGAAATGCATTAGCTTAAATATCATTAATACATTTTTGGCTAAAATTCAATGAATTTGTAACAGATTAAGAAGGTGCTCATAGCTCTTATGCTGCAACACTCTACTTGTGCATGAGCTCTTTTCTGCCATCCTTAGTTGTGGGGAAGATTGAACAATGTGCCTGTAAGTAAAAAAGAAACACATCCAGCATGGAAACATTTCTGCTTTGAAATCAAATTGAGGTGACAGGCAAGGTAACAGTTAACTGATCAGATAAAGCAAGTTAGAGACTACATGGTCATATCATGTATTTGTTAAAGAAATGGGAATCAGGGAAAGGTAGGACATTTTCTAGTAATTAGAACATTTGCCAGTTTTGTACAAAGGAAGTATGCTGTGTGCAAAAAGAATGCAATGTCTTTGAAGAATTAAGCTCTGGGAGGAAAAAAAAAAAAAAAAAAGAATGAAAAAAAAAAAAAGAAAAAGCAATTAGTTAATTAGTTGCTCCACTGACATTTGCTTAACAGACACAAGAAAGTGAAAATAGTCAACACAGGCCTTTGGCCTACACTGTCTTATGTCACTAAAAGGGGCCCTAAACACGTTCTGTGCTTAAAAAATGCTTTTGGAGTTCCCGAAGTGCTGGGCCAACATACATGTATATATCCCACTAGATCCAGTCTCAGGAGGGTGTTTACAGGTCATGAGAAGTATTCATTTCACAATAATCTGCAAGG
>VXAV01003576.1:58031-73108 GCA_013399715.1 Alectura lathami
ATCACTAGAAAAATGTTAAACCATTTTCTGACAACCTAGAGCAACTTATTTTAGGTAAAGGTGTTAAATATATTCAATTGTTTTGCCACCTGAAATAAATTTAACCCTCCAAAAAGTTTTGGTGATTGTGGTTTCATATTTGTATAAATCTTGCTCACTTGGATTCTTCAGAAATCCGTATTTTGGTGGAGATCATTAGAGAGTGTACATATTTAAGTAGCTGAGGTCAGTCACACTGAAACGCATAATTAAATACTGCAATAATAATAATAATAAAAGAATGGATATATCACTTCAAATTCACACAGAACATCAGTGGTGTCATGAACCTATTGCAATTGCTACACAGAATTTGCTAAGGTTAGATTTACCATTTATATTTCAGAGCAAAATATCTGATCAAAACACTGTTTAACAAGAGCTTGGATTGTTAAGTTGTGGCCATAAACCCTGACGACAGGAGGAAAAGCGAAGATTCTGATCAACAACAATGAATCGTGAGATTTGAAAAGGAGGCTGAGGTGAGCTGACAGCTCTAAAGATGAGGGTTATATCATGTCCTGACTTTCCTCAGACAATTAAAAATTGATCCATTTCCTAAAACTCCCACGACTACAGTTGGAGCGATTTATTCCTGCCTTGTAATGTGAAGGCTTTATTATTCCTTCACATTTGTTAGCATAAATGATACAAGGCAGAAGGTTTGATCAGAGTCTGAGTACATGATGAAGAATCTGACAGTATATGGCTACATCAAAGATACTACACAGCACCCCACGGACTACCACAGGGCTCCATCTGTGCAGTCAGCTGTCAGGTCAGGATTTTAGAATGAAACCCCCCCATTTAAACTAGCTTCTACCTGTGAAGTAAGATAAAAATCTGAAGACCATTTCCCTTCTTTCATGTTTACTAGTATATTGGGCATTGCCACCAAGTACTTGCTGCATACTCTAAACATAAATTGCACTTTTCTGTCCTTGAGGTGGATCATTTTTATTCCTTAACATATAATAGCATATTTCTGTTGCGGTTGTGGTGAGCAATTTAGGATTGACAGTTGAATACATGTGCTTGTGACATATGAGGAAATCAGCAAGTAGAGGATCTGAAGTAAATCTGAAGCAGATTTACAGCTTTGATTTTTACTCTCCTGGTTTCTTTTATGTATAGTGCAATTATCACTTCACACAAACAAGGAAACTTTCAAAAGGCAAAAATGGCTTTTGAACAAACAAAATACTGAGAAAACGTTGAAAACTACAATCACACCATCCTTCAGATTCTCTTCCAGAGTCTTCCGAGCTTCTGTGATTTATCTCAGCATACGCTGTGACAGATCTTGAAATTAGAATTTCTGTCCCTTTTTGGGACTTGGCTGTGGCCAATTAGGTATAAGAAAATTTAGTACAAGAAAACATAAAACTAACATAAACTGCCAGTTCCAAAGAAATTAACTGATTATCTTGACTTTAACTTCAGTTTTGTTTTCTTTGTATCACCTTTGTTTTCTTTATATCAGTTACTTTCCTTTTTCTTGAGAAAAAAAGAAAAAAAAAGATGAGTTTTCTGAGGACAGTAGTTAATGGAATCTTATGTATGTATTCATGCATATGTGTACTATTATGTACACTAGGAGTTGAGCTATGATCTTGATCAGCGAGGATGTTAAACCATTAAACAGGCTCATCAAATGTTTTTTAATCTATTACATTTAAATTACAACAAATTGGAATAAACATGGTTCAGTGATGCAAAAATCACAAGAGTTTTCAAAGCTGTTATTTTCTTTGTCTGATTTTTAAACTTCACATAATGGTACCTGCAGATCTTGTAACTAGTCTGTCATACTTTGAATTATTTCTTATTCACAACACTATTAGCACATCAGATACTTTACTATTCCTTCTCCCTGAATTTAGGACCCAATGACAAACTGAAACTGCATCTGTTGCAATGATTATGGAAAAAAGTCACATCAGTTTCAAAGCTTATAGAGCATATAATGCGAGAAGGAAGTTCTATGCTAACAGAGAAAGTTTTCTGGTCATTTTAATGTCTTTCATTCCTTATTAATAAACACATCAGACATGGCATGAAAGAAAGGTGATTAGATTAATCTGGTCTTTTTAGTAAATAAATCATGCATGGATTTCTAATATAAATCTTTGTTACATGTTTCATATTGATATCATAGGAACGTTTAAATATACGTGTGTATATATATATATACATATATGTATATATGTGTGTGTGTCTATTGAATTATGTTATCTCATATTTTGCTGATAAAGTGAGAGAAAAAGATATACCTTTATGGTAACAATATGAGATAGAATATAAAAGCAACCAAGCCTCTTTATTTTAATATCCACAGAAGAACTCTGGAACTCAACCATGTTTTGAAAACCAAAGATTGTCAGCTCTATCTGGTATAGTATGATCTGGAAAACCCAAACCTGACTGATTAGCAGTATCATAATAGCCAAGTGTAACCCAGTATCTTTTACCTGCACACTGGTACTGCTCCATATTTCCAGAACTGAAAAATAATACAGAATTCCTGCTTAGCATGAATAAGCAGGATTGGAATGGATTGTATTACAAGTATTATTGTATGAATTCATGGCAAACCATTTAGCTGGAATTATACATTCCAAATACATATTTCAAACAAACTTAAGAACACTAGTAAAAGAGACTTTCTACTCACTTCTGTAATATATTTTTCAGAGGACAACATTGTTCTGACTATACTTTTAGTACTTACCACTGTGTTGTATTTTTGAGAAGCCTTCAGAATCCCCCCATAGGAAGAAGCATGTTGTCATTTTAGTTATAGCACTAAGTTTTTCCTATAAGAAAGAAACATATAGTGCTCTTCAGTAAAGGAAGAAAAAAAAAAAAAAAAAAGCATGCTTATTAGTCACAAATGTGAGAAAAGACACTTATGAAGTCACCTGTGATTCTGACTTTCAAGATTAAAAAAAAGAGAAAAAGAACATGGATACCCAGAAGATAAAAAATTGATGATACTGTATTAACATCTGACATAACAATAAATAGTAATATTTAAAAATAAAAGTCTTCATTTTAGAGAAAGAAATTTAAGGAAATGACTTTAAGATAGAAGATGAAAAAAAAAAAAAAAACTTTTTACATTATTCCATAAAAATATTTCTTTAAACATATGAGATATATTCAAATCTAGAATGTCAAATCATTTGTCTGTAACTTATTTTTTCTTGAGATTATATAGCATAGACTTTAACATAAAGTGTTAGGGCAAAATGGCAATAGTGTACTTTCTCAGCTGATCCTGATCCTCAATCAGATTTAAATATTTAAGTCTCAGACCAGCCTGGCTTACTTCAAGGATTTCAATTACTTTCCTTGGATTTAACCGTCTTCACACAAAAATATAGTGTTATTTTTTTGATTTTTTTTTTTTTTTGGCCACAAAAGCAATGATGACCAGAATAACAATACGCATGTACCAGAAGTTTCATTGATGAAAAATGGGTAATTCAAAAGTGTAGCTTATACTGCAAATGACATTTCAATTGATAGCTTATTGATCAATAGTCTATACTTTTAGGTAGAATATCTGGACAGACTAAATACCTATTGTCATGGTTGAAAACAGAGTTAAGGAAAAACAGAGTATTCCATAGCATATACGGCACCCTGCTCTCCAGGAAAAGGGGAGGGGGGAGAGGGGGAAAAGCCGCAGTTTGCAGAGCTGCACTGGGCTGGCGCGGGGCCGTGCGGCGTGGGCAGGCGCGCAGGTGTGGTTAGGCGGGTTCTGGCTCTCGGCGGTCGGGCTGGCGTGGTCGGGCTGGCGCATGGGTGAGAACTTGCCTTTTTCTGTAAGTTAATTGTTTTACTCCAAATCCTTTACATTCAAATTTACTATTGTAGTAAAGTTAGTTATATTAACTCTCAAGTTCTACCTTTTATTTTCCTCTCACTTTCCCTCCTCCCCCCTGTTGATACTGGCCACCGGCAGCAGGAAGGCAGCCCTGAGCTTGCTCTCCACAGGGGGAGGGGAAAGCAAGCTACTGTTGTGAGATACCGTGGGTTTAAACCACAACACCAGTATTTACCAATAGTCTTTTCTGTTTGGACAATATTGAGATACTGCAATTTAAACCTCAAAACATATTGTGTCAAGAAAGTTATTTCAGGTAATTTGCCTCAGTTCCAAGACTACATTAGCTGAAATACTCTTCTCATAAAAGCCAGCATAGTAGAATTTATGGCACTGAGGGTTGTACATACTCTGCAGGGAAAATTCACACATTGCTTGTGTTTTATTTTGTTTTGTTTTTCTTTTTTTTTTTTCTTTTTTTTTTTTTTTTTTTTTTTTTTTTTTAATCTCTTAATGTACCTAGGCACTTCATATCATTTATTCATATTTTCACTATACTGATCAATGGAGAGAAACACTTTACGTGAAAAGTACAATTTCAAATCAAATTACAGGTGAAAGGGTGAGGACATCAATTAATCCTACTAGATTGCTAATAAAGCAAGGAAATTTACCATTTCTGAAAAAAATACAATTTATGTGTCTACACTATAGTACTTATTAACATAGTACAGACACCTCTGCAATGAGCTGACAAATGTTTCACAAACTTAGATAGCTCTCAGAGTCCAACTGCCTATTATTTGCCAGTAGGACATACATGACTTCCAGATAACTGATAAAGTAAGTGCTGTTATCACAGAGTATGTATCTATAGACATACAGACAAACACAGACTCTCTGAGTATGTATATGTATTCATAGTGACTATAAGAAATTATTAGTTCCTAGTAATAAAGATCCTAAGGATCACAGCAATGATATTCCCTCTCCCACATTAGAATATTTTCTCACATCATCTAAAGATTAAAATAAACAGGGTTTATACTTAATTTTTGACCAAAATATAAAGTTTAAATGAAATCAGGATCTATTACTTACTTGCAACTGCCAGATACTACAGTGTTAATCACTCTGAATAACTCCCACCCATGAATTTTTTACTTACTACAGCCAAACCACTCAATATTAGTGCAATTAATTGTAACAGCTGCAAACACAATCCTCAATCCCATGTAACAAAGGTGATTAACTCTAGAAACTGGAAATATATACCTGGAGTTGGATATCTGAATATACGCCTTTCAGTTTGAACAGCATAAATTTAGGGATATGGAATCAAGAACAATGAGTAAAAATGTGTGAAACATTCTAGCTAAACTGTGAAAGTGTCCATCTGGACACTTACACTGGAAGCCTGGCAACACTGTACATTTTCATACACACCCATTGAAGAATCAGATGTTGAAGTTTAGGGCAATCTTTATTCCAGGCTATGGCAATGTCTTAAATCTCTCCATATGACAGTGTCATTTCTATTGCAGATTTCACTGCTCATGTAGATTATGACTGCCATTCCAATTTTCAAGAGTAGTAGGTGATTAAACCTAGGACATAAGAAATGGGGAAGGATTTAAGGAATGGCTGGACAGCGAAAATCCACTAAAGCTAACACAGCTTCCCTTCTCAGTAATTTTAAACTTGCATTTCTTTATTTTCCAAGTCTTTATCGCTTCAGTCCTGCTACAGGAAGTAAATGATACTCAACTCAGCTTTGCTGACAAACACAGGGATTGCATTTACCGTCTCAGCTTGTAAGTATGACGAGAACTAAGAAAATGCTATTTCTGACATAAGTTTTACAAGTTTATTCTCTACAAATTTGAACATCTGTGCTTACACTTTTCACCTTCAATTTCAATTTTCACCAGCAAGTTTGCGGATGACACCAAGCTGTGTGGTGCGGTCAACACGCCTGAGGGACTGGATGGCGTCCAGAGAGACCTAGACTGGCTGGACCTGTGGGCCCAGAAAAACCTCATGGGCTTCAACAACGCAAAATGCAAGTTCTTGGACCTCTGTTGTGGTAATTCCTGCTATCAATACAAGCTGGGGGATGAAATGATAGACCAGAGCCCTGACAAAAGGAACTTGCGTGTACTGGTGTATGGCAAGCTGGACATGAGCCAGCAGTGTGCCCTCGCGGCCCAGGAAGCCAACCGCATCCTGGGCTGCATCCAAAGCAGCATGGCCAGCAGGGCAAGGGAGGTGATCCTGCCCCTCTGCTCTGCGCTGGTGAGACCCCACCTGGAGTGCTGCGTCCAGACGGGGAGTCCTCAGCGCAGGAGGGACATGGAGCTGTTGGAGCATGTACAGAGGAGGGCCACAAAAATGATCCAAGGGATGGAACACCTCCCCTGTGAGGACAGGCTGAGAGAGTTGGGGCTGTTCAGCCTGGAGAAGAGGAGGCGCCAGGGAGACCTGATAGTGGCCTTTCAGTATCTAAAGGGGGTCTACAAGAAAGAAGGGGACAGACTCTTTAGTAGGGTCAGTTGTGATAGGACTGGGGGAAATGGTTTCAGATCGAGAGAGGGGAGATTTAGCCTGGATATAAGGAAAAAGTTTTACAATAAGGATAGTGGAGCTCTGGAACAGGTTGCTCAGAGAGGTGATGGATGCCCCGTCCCTGGAGACCTTCAAGGTCAGGCTGGACAGGGCTCTGAGCAACCTGATCCAGCTGTAGGTTTAATTGCAGATGACTAGATTATAGTTTTGACTTTATATATTCTACTAACTCACTGTTGTTACTGTTCCTGTCCATTTACACCTCTTGTTTAGACTGTATGTCTGTAAGAGACAATTGCTTTTTTAAAAAAATACTGCACATCTTTTTTATCAGTATGCTCTTGTGGCAAGTATGAACACATGTCAGAAGACATGTTCTACGAGAAAATATAGAAGTCTTCGATATATATTTTCTTTTTAAAATTGACATTTTCCACCTATATTTGTGGCAATTGATTTCCTCAGAATTATAAAAGTCTAATATAGCTGCTAAAGGAATTTGGTAATCCTTCTAAGATTATTTTCTGCAGTCAATTTTTTTTTTTTCTTTTTTGGTCACAAGTCAGTGCACAGACTGTAGTTAACTTAAATGTGATGGCACTGTAATCATCCTAGTTTCAAAGTCACTCAATTTAAGTTTACTTGTTTGGCTCATTTCCTAGAACTATCCTAAGATTCTCTGATTTTACAGGTGATGCAACAAGCACAACTCAAAAATAACTAAGACTGATGGTCTGCCAATATATTTACATAGTTATCTTAGTCAATAACTGAGAAATAAAATCTCTACCTCATACGAAAAAAAGACTTTTTTTGTTTGTTTTTGAATTGATAAATAGTTCTCTCTAGCTATCCCAAAAACCTCTGACAGCTCTTCACAATATCCAGTTGCAAGCTAAAAATATTTGTTTGTTCTTTGATGTGTAGTTCTATTAATCACAATGGCTGGACTATGGTAACTCTAGTGTATCAGTTAGGTCATAAAGTCAGGAAATGTAGCATTATAAATGCAGTCTTAGTAACTTTAAATACATCTTTAAAGTCTCAGTTACAGAGTTTACATGCTTTTATCTATTTATTCAGTTTCTTATGAAGTTCATTCTTATGATAATTTTATTAATAAATTTTCCCCACTGCTAAATTCAAACACTGCATAGCAAATAACTTTTTAAGCTTTTAATCTATGGATAGAAAATCATTTAGGATACAATAGGTAAATGCATCTAGACACTTCTGTGATGATCCTTCAGCAGCAGTAGCCCAAAAGTCAGAATATCTGTTATGCAGATCATGCTCTTTCAACTGTTTACTGTCTGGAAAGTTTGAGGGTTGCAGTGTTGAGAAGAGCCAGCTTAGAGGTAGATGTTGCAGCAGGAAATGGATACAAACCAGTTAGAAGAGTAAGCAGAAGCATGGAACTGAAAACCACTTGTTCCCTAAATAGAATACTAAGTTGCTAAATCTGATGTCAAGCATCCTTTGTATTTAGTAGAGAAAATAGGCATCTCAAATGATAGAAGAACATAAGTCAGAGACTGAAGGCTTTCAGTAAGAAAATAACCCACTATTCACATATATTGAGACAATGTTGACTTACAGAAATGAGTGGTGGTATCTTATTTCCTTTACTTAAAACAAATGTAAGAATCAAGTAATGCAAAGACTGTGAAATTTTTGCTAAATGTGCAGGAACCCTCTCTGACGAGAAAGACAAAATTCACCAATAAGAAAAACCTCCTGGGGGGTTCTATTTTTTCAACTTTAGTCAAAAGTAGCACATCAGAAAAAGACAGGAAGCCTCTCATCTACACAGTCTTCCTAAATGATTATATTCCCTGCTGCATTCCTTGTCTTCAAGCAGATCAGAAAGATGTGGTGGAACTTGTGTTGCTTCCTTCTCCCTCCCAGTCTCTCTCTCTAACATTGTAGTTTCCTCACGATCCTCTGCTTCTTATCTTTCTGCTTTAAAAGTTGAACCTATGAACATACCTGTGCCTCTGGTCTCGATTTCTGCCTGTCTCATAAGGATCTCCTTGTGGTAGCATTCTCAAAGAGAGCAGAAAAATAGAGACTGACACTCCTCCGAAGCCAGAAGTGAAGGATAGAATTTTCGCACTCATGCAACTAGAATATCCCACAGAACATGTGGGTGGCTTCAGAGACAAGCTACAAGAAAAAGCAATAATGGGAACATAACGAATCTGTGCAAGATCTGCAAGATTGGGAAAAACCCTAGCAGAGACCAGAGATGAACAGAGAAAGCAGGTAGAACAGCCTGACATAAATGGCAATCAGAATCTGCTCTTCAGAGAAAACAGGCTGCTACCAACAACATAACTGCAGTAACAGAGAAACAATATCACAGAAACTGAAAGGCTGAGGCCATCTCCTCAGGATGCATTCCAGGGGAGAGGAATGAAGCTCTTTGCAAAGCGCAATGGCATCTAGGAACAAGGGAGGTGAATTTGCAGAGGTATCTATTTTTTTCAAAATAAAACTAACATTTCTTGAAAAATCTTGCTTTCAAAAGTATTTAGGTATTAATCATTGCTTAAAAGACTGGCAAAATGCAAATTCATTTCTCATGTGGGTTACATCTAAATTGCCATGAGCTACCTGTATCAAAACACAGATACCATACGTGATAAGACATATTAAAAACTCCTGATGAGAAGAATAAATAAATGTAAATATTTGAATACTACATAATACACATTTCATTAGGAAATTTGAAGTTTTTTGCAACACCAGCAAATGGAAATCTCAAGGATTAAAGGATGATTATATCAGAGCAATGTGGCTGCAAACAAGCCTAATAAGTAATAGTACCAGTCAGAAAAATGATAAGATACAGATGAAAATACTTAGGGTGGGAAAAAAAAAAAAAAAAAAAAAAAAAAAAAANACAGGCAACCAGGCAACTGCTACTACAAGTCAGGAAGAATTAAACTCATGAAGCCTGAGCCCAGAACAGCAACAAACAAAACAGAAATGCTGATAATGCAGAGGAGTGTTTTGCTATGTTAAGAAATTCTGAATGGTAAACGGAATGACAAATCCCCTTAGGAGAACTCCAGGCCAGAAAGTAGCAATGCCAGGAAAGAATGTAAAATAAAATATAACAAAAATAAAGGACATAAGAAAGGCTAAGTCTAAGGTCAAAGAGAAGAGGAGAGAGTGCCAGTCCTGTGTCAAAGGAAAAGCTTGATCCCAAGTCAGGCAGAAGAGAAAGGCCAAGCCTGAGATTAAGGAGGAGGGGCAAAAGGAGGACAAGATACAGCTAAAGAAGAAAGACAGGAGAAAGGGAGAGGGGANNNGGGGGGGGGGGGGGGGTGGTGGAGGGTGGAAAAATTAGAGACAAGCCCAAAGTCAAAGGAATAGAATCCAAAGAGAGTTTCAAACCACGCTGAGACATACTGAAATTAAAGATCAGTTGAAACAGCAGGAGCTCCACATAATAACCCTCAGGCCTGTCAAGGTACAGCTTTCAGAGATAGCAGATAGAGAATCAGATGAATAGAAAACAGAATAATCCACCCAGTGGCATGGAGTTCAGATCATCTATTCAGTCCTCACTTCAAGCATATAGTTAAGTCTCCTTGGGCCTTTTAATATTATTTCTGTGTTTCTAAAAGTAACAGCAAGAAATGTGCTGAAAGGCACTTAAACAACTGTTACAGTAAGGCTTTTGCTGTGCTTGAGGTAATGTTGACTATTTGTGTCACTTCCAAGTTATCACTAGTAAAGCAATTACCCTTGATGTAATCATGTATGTTCCCCGACACATAATCAAGCTCTAATAAATATATCTGCCTTTCTTCCATACAGTTTTTTTAAGAACCTACGTAATCTGCAAAGAAATTCTCTTCAAATTTTCATAGCTAGAAAGACAGGAATGAATGAAAATTCACTCAGTGAAAATTTATACATGAAAGTCCTCTCATAAGTGAAAATACTTTTCATCTTTAAACTAATTTTCTTATGTGTCAGATATAATGATATTTGGTCATTGGACAGTAGTTATAAGCCACTGAGCTATTTTTCTCTCCTCTTCTCAAAACCATGTAATGTAATATGAAAGAAATGGAATCGCAACAAACAGAATTAAATCAGAGCACCAAAATCTGTCTGCACTTAGTTTTTTTCCAATCTAGCTGCATAAATTTTCATTCCTATACTATCTAAACACTTTTTCGGCAGACAAGGCATGCATAGTGAGAGTGGCTAAAGAAAATGGAGCAACTCCAATATTGGCAAGTTGGCTGTAGACCCTTAAGTGAGATACCACAACCTATGCTTTGTGGAAAGTGATACGAAGCAGAGAACTAACAAGAACATTGCCAAAAGTACTAAGACTTCCTTGTCTTAAAATTGAGCTTTTACTCATTTTCACCTTCACAGTGTTTCCACTATGAAATTAAAATTTAATAAACCAAATTATAGAATCCATCCTACCTATACTGCACAACAAAACAAATGTTTAGAGAAAAGCTTTCAGCCTGTCATGTCCCCAACGGCACCCTCAGCCCCACAGTCAGCCCCATGTCAGCCCCCTGCTTGCCAAGGCCCAGGCCCTCACACCACCTCAGAGCCACCAGCCCCTGTCCCAGCAAGGGCAACAGGGCTGGGCTCCAGCTCCCCACAGACCTGCCCTGCCCTGCCCTGCCCTGCCATGCCTCTGCCCAGCTGGGTTCAGTCACAGGCCCACCTCTAGTCCCCAGGGAGGTGCTCAGTTCTGGGCCTGGTTGCATTCCAGTTGAACCTGCTGGCAGGGCAGTGGGATGGAATGGGCTGCTAGGGCCCCTGAACCCACATGGTGAGCCTACAGTGCTCCTGATCTCTAGGCCTCAACGAGTCATCAGCCCCTGTGATGCTCTGACACAACCATATCAAATTCAGAACTACAAGTAAACTGTTCACACGCCAAAAAAACATCCAAATTTAACTAGACCAGTGATGTGAAACAAATGCAGAGCACGTCCCTCTTAAGACAGCCATCACTTCCCCTAACAGAATCATCAGAATCCACCTATGCTAAGCCTGTGACACATTTTTCCCCAGACAACTGCATGGAAACTGGTTAAGATAACTAAAAAATTCAAATGCTGCAGCAAAATAAACTCATACTATCAGTCAAGAATGGAGACAACTACTTACCAATGACTTGTTTTATAGCATTCTTCTGTTACTGAACTTTTCCTTTTTCTCTGCTCAGAATAACTAAAACCTCCAAGAGAAAACTAAGCACTAGATTGCTTGGGCTAGTACTCCAGTTAGTACTCAAAATTACTGACTCCACAGAGACATGAACTTTACTGTTGTCTCTGTCTCCTCCCAAGAAAAGTCCTCACTTTTTGTTTATTTAGTTGTAACAACCTATCTTCAGTACTTTTTACATGATTGAGCCATCTGCTTACTGCCTCTTCCCGTAACAGAGGTGCTGCCTCTCATTTGGTATAACTGATAAATTACTTAGTTTGTGAAAGTGATTGTATGTACATTTCTTTAGGATGTAATACTTAGAATAATTGTTGCTAAGCATGTTTTTAGTGCAACATCTGCAGCTCAGGTTTAAGTCACTTACGAGATGGACTTCTGCATTCAGAACTTCATTTTTTTCAAGTGTATCAGCTGATGAAATGAGTGATGTTAATTTTCTTTTAAAAATTTGCTTAATTTTGAGATTACCTAACTGAAATTCTAACACAAGCTCTCCTCATAAAACTGAGCAATCAAAAAATGAAATAAAATGGCCTTCTTCCTAGTCAAAAGCATTGTATAAAGAAAGGACAATACATCTACTGGTTCCATCTCCATGTATTTTACATCAAATCAACATTGGGTAAAATCAAATAAAAGAGGTAACAGGGAGCAAAATCTCATTTCTGTTTCTTTTCAAATGAGTTGCAGCATACAGAATATGTGAGGAATGTGTTCAATGTACTAAGATTAAGACTTCTCCACTTCCATGTCTTCTACGTCCATGTGTTCCCATTGGTCTTCGGAAGGTTATTTCCTCCTTTATACATAACATAGAAAATAGAAAGCCTTTGTGGTGGGTTAGGCCTGGCCAGCAGCTAAACTCCCACCCAGCTGCTCACTCATTCCCCCTCCTCATCGAGACACAGGGAGAAAATAGGATGAAAAAGCCTGTGGATTGAGATAAATACAGGGAGATTGATTACCACTTACCATCACAGACAAAACAGATTCAATTTGTGGAAAATTAACTGGGCTGGGTGTTTGGTTGTCAGCCAAGGCTAATCCACCACAGTCTTATAACCATATTTGGTTCAGATTGTACAGAGATAATGGGCTATCCAAGATTAAATGCAGAAGAGGATCATGGCTTTTGCCTTTGAAGTACTATTAATTTTACTATCTTATTTAACAATTTTTCACAAAGATAAGCTTACACCTAGAATGAATATATTAGTGATACTATTTCTCTTGGTGTCTGGAAGTTCCATGTATAATCACGCAGATTGATATCTTGTATATATGAACCAGAATTAGTTTAGTCATAAAACCTGAAGCAAATTACTGAGAGAAGTGAAATACAGCATAACACAATATTAATATTAGCTGGTTGAAATAAAGGGACTTAAAATAGTTGGCATCACTTTAGTAGTTGCATTCAGATATGAGTCCTATTCAACACATAATAATAGCTCATAGCTGAAACAGTATTTGCCATTGACTCTAACCTCAAAGACTAGTAAACATGCACAGCTGAGTGAGAGAACAGTGCACACATGCATTCTTATGTACTTCACTGCAAATCAGCTGCCTTAATTCAGGACATTTACAGCAGCAGACAGAAAAATAAACTAGGTTCCCTCTATGACTGGGAATTGACCTGCAGCCCAGCCTTCCTCTTTACTACCAGATTGCTCTACTGCAAGCTGAGATGTGAAGTCCTGTTGTTCGAGTGGCAATAGGCCATGCTGAGTCTTGAATGCTGGACTTCAAGGTGTATTACAGAAGATGTGGTAAATGTTATACTTAACATAGTATGCTATTTTTCCCCTTACAATAACTCACAATATTCTGAGAAGACCATACAAGAAAAAAAAAATCATTTTCATAAAGTTTTGATTTCAAAAGTGGTACAGAGTTTATCCAAGTAATCTTAACTTGATCACCTTATTATTTAACCATACTAAAGGATATACTTTTTAATTACATTACTCATGTTTTTCATTTACCATTCTGGGGGCACAAGCTGAAAGAATTTGCTTTTACCAAGCAACCTTAAGTATGATACTTCCTGAGTGTTTTATCTTTTTCATTTGAATTATATCTGCAGAATAATAAACATCATCAACAACAATGAAAAAAGCATATAATCATTCAGTTCATTATTGCCATTGACAACACTCTCCTACCATACAAATTATTTTGCTGATTTCCCTCTTACCTCATATTCTTAATTTGCTGGATATGCTGGACAAAAAAAAAAAAACATAGGATTTCTATATGCCTATTAACCTTCTGACTATATGCTAAAAACCTTTCCTTTGTCCCTCTGTATCTTTGTCCTTTGTTTCTGAAGATTATCTTCTCTTTTAAAACTAATGTCTCTATGGTATATGTACACCCACTTACATATTATTCTCATAAACCTGATTCTCAAGTTCGTTTGACAACTCTTAGACCAATGATCATTAAAATAGATTGAAATCACTATTCAATACTTCGTCAATTTGTACTATTCACCTTAAGGCATAAACTGAATTATCTAATTGAATTCAAGGTCAGGCTGGACTCTGAGCAACCTGATCTAGTTGTAGGTGTCCCTGTTCACTGCAGGGGAGTTGGACTAGATGGCCTTTAGAGGTTCCTTCCAATTCTGGCGATTCTATGAATTATCTAAGGAAAGAAGTTAGTGGAGAATCCTATGTGCTTTCATTCCACCTGATGAATTGAGGCTGATTTCAGCTTATACATATAAGTAGTGAGAATGTGGCCATAAATACTTTTGTTTGATACATTCATATGTGCAGAAGATACTTCTGTTAGCAATTTGTTTAATGTTTGTACTAAGAATTAAGTCAAAAAGTCAGAAAGTGAAATTCATTAATTATATCTTAATTATTCATTATCCTTCTATCATGTTGCAGGAACCATGTGGCAAATGATACATTAAGAGAGATGATGAATTTCTGGATCATCAGAAAGAGAAGCATGAATCCATGCCATTGGATTATCTCAGTCTTTTGTCAATCAATCACTCTATGTACTAATTGAATTTATTAGATTTAGAATTCTCCAAAATTAACACTAGACAGTGTACAAAAATTAATTGAGCTAATAACAAACACCGCAATAATAAAAGCCCCTAAATTTACCCAGGGCAGGAAATCAATATGTTGACAGATTTATTTACACTCCATTACATTAACTGAGTAAGTTTACTAAAATGTTTTCAGTGGCTTGGAATGTTTGCTGAAGATTCAAAAGCTTCCCAAAAGTCTAATAAGTCCTCTCTTGTCTCCCATCAGAGTGAGAAATGAAAAGATTTCTCTCACTGTATAAAGTCATTATTCTGTATTTAGAACATACCGTTTTCAACTAGACCTTGCTTGCTCTGTGCAGTCAGTCATCTTTAGATCTCCTGCCCGCAGTAGCAATAGTTACA
>VXAV01003576.1:88346-101606 GCA_013399715.1 Alectura lathami
TTTTTTCCTTCTTTTTTTTTCTTCCCCCTCCGCCGCGCATACTGACTTTCCCCAGTGCCAGTCCCCGCTCCATCACGTGCGGGAACCCATGCCCATCACAAAAGCGGGCGTTTTATCCGAGCCCGGAAAAGGAAAGAAAGAAAGAAAGAAAAAGGAAGAAAGAAAGAAAGAAAGAAAGAAAAAGGAAGACGAAAAGCCCACCACGAGCGAACCGCTTAATCCAAGAGCCAAGATTTCCTCCGAACCGCCGCCTCCCACGTTCTTCCCCCCCATCCTCCCCCGTCCCCTTTTTCTTCTCTGTGGCCATGGTGGCGGCGAGGGAAGTGGTTAACCAAAATCCGACGCGTTGGTTTTGTGTTTCCCTGAAAACCACAGGCGCACACAGAGCATGAGGTACCACTCATGCCCCTCTCCGTGCTTGCAGAAAACTGTGGCTTCGCTATTTCGCTCTCTCTCCCCGTAATGCAGATATTTTTTCCCTCCTCTCCTCCACACTCTTCTGTTTATTTGGCTGTAAGGCAGAGCTACTTTGTAAACATCTCACACAGAACCCCAGAGCCTTTCCAAATAGCTGATTGCAGCAAAATGCCTCTAAACAAATTATGGTGCAAGGGGGCTATAGGGGACGAGACCGAAGCGGATAAAAAATAAATAAATGTGCATAAATATGCAGATGTGACATCGAGATCGCCTATGATGGTGGAGATGGCAGAAAGAAAGTATCGCTTTATAATGATGGGAAAAGTAAAAGCACAGACGACTGCAGCAAACTGCTCGCCCTTTGCCAGAGTACCAACTGCAACACCTCTCCCCCACCCCCGCCGGAAAAAAAAAAAAAAAAAAAAAAAAAAAAAAAAAAAAAAAAAAAANAAAAAAAAGCAACATTAAAAAAAAGAAAAAGAAAACGCAAACGGTAAATCCAGTACCCTTACCTTAACGCTGGACTAGCTGCAGAAGCGTAGGGGTCTTTTTTACACAGACATATTCTTTCAGGAAATCCTCTCAGGGTTATCATGCAGCCGGGATTATTCACACAAGGTTCCTGCTCTCCTTTTTGGAATCCAACGCGATTTGCTTCTCCAAAGGAATGCAACGACCACGAAAGGGGGGAAGAAAAATTAAAAATAGCAACAGGAAAGACAACAACACTGGATCTGAAGCAAACTCGTGCTCTCGGTTGTCAGCGACCTACATTCAGGCAGAAAATTCATTGCAATCAGTGCGAAAGGGAGAGTTGGGTCTGCGAGTAGGAGCTGTGATTGCCTATGCAGAGAGACCGAGCCGGGGAGACTAATCTGCAAGGCAAGGCGAGCTGGGAGGGAAGGAGAGAGAGAGGTCCAGGCTGTACCAGGCGCTCTCCTCCTGCTATTGGACCAAACTGGATGAAATTTACAAAGCCGGCAGCCAATAGCTCTCCGCAGTCTCCCCATCACTACAGAAACCGTATCTCCATCCCCAGCCCCTTGCAAGGAGCATCGCATCCCCGCGCCGAGCGGCGGCGGAGGAGCCGGCCGGGCCCGGGGGCTGAACAGGTGGGCACGGTGCACAGGGAGGGATAACCGTGTGGTGGCGATCGGTGGCGGGGNCCCACGATCGTATACAGCAAGTGCAGTCCTGGTTAACCCTTTAAGACAGCAGTTTCTCCCGTGCCAGCCTGTTGTTACCAAATTCACACGTATGCTTATGGAGCTAACAGTATAACTGCATATCAATCACTGAAGTGTTTTATTACTGTTCCCCTTCCTCCCATATAAAAATGGCAATGTAAACAGTGCCTAGTGCTCTATCCTTTAAAACATTTTTATTTTCATAGGGAGATAGGTTATTTAATATCGATATTTTAGTTAGCTAACCATTGTTGTGAAGGTCAAGCATAAGGGCTGAAGAAGAGGCCCTGTGGTTACTGCCAAGTACTGCACACAAAGTCTCTGGTTCGCTTCCTGTGTATCATTTCAGGCTGAGGATGGGGTGGCAAATATGTGCTTAGGCCTCCAGCAGATACGCCTTTTTTCACTCCTCAGCATGTTCCTTTGGTCAGCTTAGTAACAGCATTTAACACTACCTGGAGTGTGAGGCCCTGAACTGAGACCAGGTAAGGACTGGCTGAGTCCTCCAACTAGGAAAAGAACAAAGTAATTTTTTTTTTTTCATAATTTGAAACAAAAATAATATTCATGCCCTGATGAGACTTCCTGTCAGAAGACATAGAATTCATAAGATATGCCTCTGACATTTTCAAATGCTGGGGTAATAAAATAAAATCAGGATCTCTTCTGTTGTAGATGCTTTGTTTCTACCACCACAAGAGATTCTCAGAACAGAGCTGATAGTGCTTTGTTTTCTCAATCTGAATTCCGTCTGTGATATTGGACTTATCAATCACTTCTATGCTTTCCTGTTTCAAGCGGTAGAGGAATATATACTATCTGATTTAAAGATGCCATCTCGCAGGCAACAATAGGCCTGTTATGTGTCTGTTCTTATATCATGCCTTGTTATGTAGTATGAAGGGTCATAACAGGATCACTTCAGCATCATTTGGGAAAGCAAATTTTGTTTTTAAATGTTGTAATTCTAAGTCCAGATGTAATTCATTGACTTAAATATTTTAAGCAATTCAATAGCTACATTAAACTGTTAACTTATTTGCCCATGAAATAATTATTTTATATTACTTGATTATATGTTTTGTCTTACTTATTTTAAGTGACTTTAGCAGCAAGTGTTCGTGCAAGTGAATTTTACTGCTTTTGTTATTTTAATAACGCACCCAGAATGCAACAAATCATATTGCTTGACTGAGTGAACATTTTGACACATTTAGAAAAGATGTCATCTTGCACTGCCATCTGTCCCAAATTTTGCAGGACAGTCTTTATTTTGATGAACATGCCACGCTTTTTACAAGATAAATTTGGAGGATATTAAAGTATGCACTAGTTAATCTGACTAATGATCTCCCACCTGTGTTGGAATATCAGAAGGCAATTTATTACAGGTTACTAAATGATTACCTCTTCTGTTTGCAACTAAGGTTTGCAGCCATGTCCTAAATATGCACAAACACAGCAATAAAACTAAACTTTCCATAGACTGCACCTATGTATATGATGAAAGGTTTTAAGTAAAAGACATTTGGTCAGAATATTGGAATGTTCTTTTCTCCTCTTACAACTTTCAAAAAGCTAAATGTACAAATGGAACTTCTGGTTTATTATTTGGGAGGGTGTCTGCAGCAATCCATTGCATATTTATAATGCCAAGCAGGAGTCCAAGAGCAATCATTCAGAGAGAAGAATGCCACTTGCTAAGTAATGCCATCACTTCTTACAAGGAGGCATTGCATTCTAGTATTAACTCAACTTGAATTTACTCGTAACTTGTGAAATCTAAAGAAATCACAGTGCGTGACAGTCTGATTGAAGATAGGCCAAACTCTACTGGGTTCCCTTCCAAGGAACCTCTTTTTGTGTCAGTTAAACTGAAGCATGATTTGATCTCCCACATCCAATCACTGTAAAATTTACACATACATTTTTAAACTAGGTGTAGTGTGTTGTATACTGATGCTCGAAGCGTAAGGATATCCGTTTCAAAAAAGTCCCTCTCAAATTTTGTTTGTTTGTCTAGCTACTCATTCCAAACAATTCATATTCAGAATGCAATAGCAAGAGGGGCTATCTACAACTAACTTCACAAACAGCTGCTGACTTGTTGCCCCTCCATGTTGTCTGTTTGGTCTTCTTACTCAAATATTTAAAACTCCAGTTCCCATCCATTTGTTATTATGCAAAAGTGAATCAGTGAGCAGATGGTCCTGATACACTTTGTGAGGTGGGAATGGCATCTTTCCCTAGCTTCAAGGTTCAAAAGGCTCATCATAAGTGGATTGAAATCCACAAGGAATTTTCTGCTCAGGTCAGACTGGATGACCTTACTTCATGGGTACAAGGGTGATGAAAGGTAGCAAGTAAATGAGAATTGCAGAATAATTTCATGGAAAACCACAGAACTGAATTAAAAGGAAGTAGAATGAGTCCAACAGGTCCATCAAGTAAAATGAGGAAAAAAAAAAAAAAAAAAAAAAAAAATTTTAAAAAAAAAATAAAAAAAAAAAAGACAATTTTGAAATGAACATGCAAAACATTAAGGCTTGGGTTACATAGTAAGTGTAGAAAGAAAGCCCCACATTGCTGTTTACTAAACGCCAAGAAATAAATGCTTTCTATATGATTAGTCTTCTTACATTTTTGTAATAAAAGAAGAACTTGATCTGTAAATATTTTCACAGATTATCAAAGACAACACCCAGAAAATCACATATGTACTTTTAAATGCAGAAATGATAATTTGTAGCAAAATGAAATATTCCTGTATGGTTGATTATGCTACATGTCAGGTAAATCACAAACATACTGAAGACTCCCACTTTCATAGACAATTTGATAATTTCAGAGTAGTGTACAGTGACAACTACTACTCGGTATAGCTTCCCAAAGATAAGAAGTTTGTCATGATATGCACCTGACTTTCAAGCTATATCCTAACTGTATTTTCCTTAGCATTTTTACCAAAACATTTGAGTGTTGTTTACTCCTTTTGAAAAAGGTTCCAAAAAAATGACGTAGACGTGGATAACAGCTCAGAAAGATCACTTCATCTAAATAGATATTTATTTTTTTAGCAAAATTAAGAAAATTGTATTAATACAAATTCTGATATGTAACCTTAAACTTAACGATAGAGATACAGACATCAACTTTAATAGAGCCAATGTTTCAATCCTAGTGTTGTGGTTTAACACCGGTACATGATGAAGTGCCACACAGCTGCTCACTCACTCCCCCTCCTCTGTAGAAGAGGGGAAGAAAATACTTGTGGCTTGAGATAAGGACAGAGAGATCACATACCAATTACCATCATGGGCAAAACAGACTCAACATTGGGAGAATGATGTAATTTATTGCCTATTGCTAACAGACAAGAGCAGTGAGAACTAAAGGCAAAATAAAACACCTTCCCCCCATCCACCCTTTCCTACCTCCTCCTCCCGAGCACTGCAGGGGAGTGGGCAATGGGGGCTGCCTTCAGCCCATAACGCTTCATCTCTGCCACTCCTCCATGGCCACTCTCTGCCCCTTCTCCATGTGGGGTCCCACCCATGGTGCCATTCTTCCTCAACTGATCCTGCCTGGGATCCCACGGGCTGCAGCTCTCCCACCACTGCTTCAACATGGCTCCATCCACGGGGCACACCTTTCAGGCGCTGTCCCAGCCCAGGGCCCCACGGGTGGCAGCTCCCCCAGGCCTCCTGCCCCATGGCGGGCTCCTCTCCATGGCTGCAGCTCCAGCCTGGGGCCTGTTTCTAGGGAGGCTCTCCATGGGCTGCAGCCTCCTTCAGGCCACATCCACCTGCTGCACCATGGGCTCCTCCGTGGGCTGCACATGGAGATCCGCTCCACATGGTAAGCATGGGTTGCAGAGGGCTGCTGTTGTGCAGCAGTTTTTCCCTCTCTTAACTCTGCTCTCCCAGAGCACGCCCAGCGTCGCTCATCGCTCAGCTCTGGCCGCTGGCTGGCCCCTGTTGGAGCAGCTGGAGCTGGCTCTGATCTGACATGGGGCAGCTGCTGAGCTGTGCCCACAGAGGCCATGCCTGCAGCCTTGTCCCTCACCGCAGAAACCCAATACACTTGGGAAGAATGGAAGCCATTTCTGGACTCTGGGCTTCCTTGCAAAAAAGTCGATGTTAGAAGAGATCATTATAATTACCTACAGAGATTTTTCACATTGTGTAGGCTAAGTGCTTAATCAGGTATATTTTTCATAAAGTCACATAATGCTATATAGAACTATAGCATGAGTTTTTCATTAATTAAAGAGTAAATATTACAAGTTTTGCAGGTTGTACATCTAAATAAGTTTTATTGATACAGTTATTCTCACTGTCAAAGTCACATTCCAGATGTAGTTCTGCAAAATTGGACTTTATTTAGACTTTGTCTATTAAATTTAAGAGTCGTGTTATTAACTCTTTTTTATCAACTTATATGCTTTACAGATCATGATTTGTCAACCTTCTAACCTTCTTATTGTTGTGATAATTAGATTCTATTTCTTTAGTCTCCTACAAGGCAGGTTTTACAGACTATGATTCATCCTTGCAAGGCTTTTCTCAACCTTCACTATTTATCAGTATCCTCTTTAAAGTGTAAACTCTGGAATAGGATATGGAATTGATATTAATGCAGTATGTTACTCTGAACTCTCATTTTTATTTATCTAAGTATCAAATTTGGTCTTGGCCTCTAACTGACATTATCTGAATTACTGAGATCCCTACTAAGATCTTACATGCTTAGCCTTTGTTATTTTGAACCATAGGATAAAGAGAATAATAATAATAAAAGTTAATGACTTCTTGTGTGAAGACCCTCCTTCAGTTATCCGTACTTGTCTAGCTTTATTTTGCATAGAAGAAATTTTATGGATTGCCAGTGATGACGCTGAACTGGAAACTCATTCCAGTTTTGCACATCCTCTCTTTTCATTCATGATTATTTAAAATAAGGTACTCTCTTTGATCTGGAACTAGAACTAATTAAAGAGTCTTTCTCCTGATCAATATCTGATAGCACCGCAATAACAGGACTTCTATAATGTATTGTCTTTAATCTTCAAAATATCTTTCAGGCAGTAATAAGTTAATCATGACATTAATTAATTTTATTTATTTATTTATTTATTCATTTTTTGTGGTTTGAAACGAGTAAAAAACTATATGGAGTAATTCTCTAAAATATATTATGGACAGCTGAAAATTTGTTCTACCTATGCATTTTGCCAACAATCCACAGTGTCTCATCAACAACACAAGGCTTGAAGTGGTTGCAGGCAGAAGGGACAACTACACCCTGGTGTGCATCAAGCACCGTACTGCCAGCTGGGAGAGGGAAAGGATTGTCCCACTCTGCTCTGCGCTGGTGCGGCCTCACCTTAACCACTGGGTGAAGGTTTGGGCATTATAATGTAAGAAGGACATAAAACTATCAGAGAGCAATCAACGGAGGACTATGAAGATGGTGAAGGGCCTAGAGGGCAAAACGTGTGAGTGGCTTGGTTTGTTCAGTGTGGAGAAGAAGAGACTGAGGGGAGGCCTCATGGCGGCCTACAGCTTCCTCAGGGGAGGAGCAGAGGGGCAGGTGCTGATCTCTGCTCTTTGGTGACAGCAACAGTACCTGAAGGAATGGCAAGGAGCTGTGTCAGGAAGGGTCAGGCTGAACGTTAGGGAAAGGTTCTTCACTAGAGGGTGGTCAGGCACAGAACAGGCTCCCCAGGACAATGGTCATGGCCCCAAGCCGCCGAGGTCAAGGAGCATTTGTGTTGATTTTGAGTGGTACTGTGTGGACCCAGAAGTTGGACTCAATAATTCTACGATTCAGTGATATTTATCATGATGATTAATCAAGACAATCCCTATGCATAGTCACAGGATATGTCCTTATTGTCATTTAGAACCGTATCTTTGAAAGACAAACCCTTGTCTCTTCTATACTAAGCAGTGTACAGGTACAGTGCAACCAAGTTCCTTGTATTCTATGGATTAATAACATTAAAAAAGTTCCTACAGCAAGCAAACAGACAAAACTTTATTCTTCAATAATAAGCCATTACTCCCTGTGCTATATGATCAACTCATTTTCAAAAGGCTTGCATGGCTACATTTTGATTCAGATTAATACTTTTGGAGGAATTCCATATAACATTCACATAAACACTGAAATTTCAGTTTGCCCAACATATCCATAGAAATTTGATTTGATCTTGACGTGCTTTCTTTGATATCTGATAACTTGCATTGATTTGATAAATTGAGCTAACCGAAGGCTAGTTATCTACCCCTGCTTGCATTCTGTTTTAGATTAGATACAGATGCTAAGTGCCTTGGAGTCAGACTTTACATGCTCTGTCTAACCTTTCTAGTTTTAAAATGAGAAGTTATTAATATTAGAAAGAATTATTTATAGCATAACTTAAGGATTGCAGAATAGAATATGCCTAACAGCATACAAGTAGAAAAAAAATAATAATAGTAAAGCAGCCTACCTATACACATGTACATCTTTGACTGCACTTGAACATCACAGGAAGAATGGAAATACCGGTAAATGAAAGCAAAGAGAAATGAAATGCAGTCCCTAAATACCTAATGCTAATGCCACAGCTCACAGTCATTCATAAATCAGCTCTCTTCAGCAGCTTAGATTTCACCTACAGCCACAGTGTTAAGGATCTCAATGTTCAAAGCCAAACATAATAGCTCTGCAGGTAACTCCTTTGACAATTGGTGGTCTGTAAGAAGTGTCTTACAGACCAGTGGACTTCAAAAGAACACTATAGCTCTAAGTTTCAAAAGGTAGGTAAGTTTTTTGCAGAAATCATTGTTGGAAATTAGAAAATACCCTGCTTTTGGACTACAAAGAGAGACAATTAGAAGATCAGAAGTATTGGAATTATTTTTCTCTGAAAAATAATTACATAAAAGATGGTCTCAGTAGTAGGTAGTGATATCCATTTCTAAATGCCTCTCTCACTGGATTATATCATTCATGCTTTTCCTAGCCAAAATAATTGTAGATCTTTTGCTATCCAAAGTACAACTTCAACAGGAATGTGGGAAATGCTTTCTGCCTAAATTAACCTGTGCTGTACTGCAATTTTTTAAGAATATGTTTTTGAAACTCCTCAGACTAATGAAGGCATTGAATCCATCTCCTAAATTCTCTCAGTGAATGCTTGAGCAAAAAGAACAATTACATAGTGACCAGGCAAATTTGGAAGCATTAATGTCTCTGACAGTGACTTGAACAGGAAGCCAGTTTCAGGAGATAGGTGTCAGATCTCAGGGTATGAAGGCACTGTCATATTCTACCTGTAAGCTGAGACACATATTCATCAGCATGATGTTAGCCCATCCCAAGTGTGGGGCAATTTTCTTCACANCATGAGTGAAACTAACTCCAGCTTTAGCATCAAACCTCTGCCAGAGATCATAATTCCTCAAAATTAAATCAGCAGAAAAAGACTTTGCATATGTGTTAGTCACTTAGTATAAGGAAACAGACTAGATTAAATAAACAGAGAATAGGAGTTTAAACTAACCTGCATGGGAAAAGGAATATTTGTTCTGCCACACTGGCTGCCAGGACGGTCTTCAGCAGCTGAACAAGAGCAAACAATATGAGATGGTGGAATAATGTGGAAGTTGCAACTGTTTGCTAAGTGAAAGAAAATCCTAACAGAGTCTTAACAGAACACACAACAAGATCAAGCAAAGCAAGGTAGCTCATTAACCTGTACAAAATGTTTTGATATTTGTTTGTGTGCCCACAGCTAAATGCTCTGGTGTTCTAGTTGTTTTTAAGTAAAATACAAGCTGTTTGGATCTGGGAAGACCAGAAACACAACCAGAGGCAAGCTGGGAATGTCATAACATAAAAGGGAAGTACCTCGTGATAGTAAGCACTTACAGTACAGGCAACCACTTCTGAATAACAAGTTTACAAGAGCCTGGCCTCTTCAGAAACACTACTTCAGTTTATGAGCCATTTAAAACACAAATTATCTTAATTTGAGATATGAAAAGACGTAAGATCGGTTAGCTTAAGAATAAGAGCTTGAACAAATAACTAACATAAATAAACAGATGAAGGCCACTGAATGGGTTAAATTTGTTATGCCCAAGTTGCTGCCAAATCTTCAGCTAAGGACAGGAAGTTTATTGGCAATTTTCTGAAAGAGGAGGAATCCAATGATAAAATGTGAGCCATTCGTCTTCCCAGCCATTAAAGGAAATTCACTTTAAGAATGTTTCTGGAGTGGCTGCTGCTGCTGCTGTGCCCATTATAATTTATCAGTATGTCTGCTGGTAGTATTATCATCACTAGGGGCTCAGGTGGACTTCCATTAGCACTATCAAAGTCCTCATTGGCAAAATATTCAACTGACCTAGACAGGATCTATTACAACATCCAAAATCTCATCTGCCCAGTATGTTTTTTCTGCTAATAATTTACAGTAAGTATGTAAGGCAATTCCTCAGGATGTGTTACCTAGGGAAAAGTAGCAACAACAAACATATTTAATAAATAAAACTGTGTCAATCATCTTCATTTATTTATAGGTCATATCCTTCTCACCTTTCATCTGGTTTTGTGACATTTATAATGTAAACTCTCTGGAGAAAATATTTTCTCACCTACTTCACACAGGTCCTATCTTTGGCTGATATCTTTGAACATAGTCACAGTACACACATTTAAAATTAATATGTCTACACACAATAAATGTAACTAAGCACACTTATATTTAATCATATTTTATGTTATTTTTATGGCTCAGTTGCTTTGATTAAAGCTGTATTAAATCCATGCCAAGTAATGAAAAGTCAAGGTTGTGTAGTTTGTTTGGCTTATAGGTCACATACATGTGTGAGAGCCTGCAAAAAGGTGGGGAGAAATTATGTAAGACTATAAATCTAAAAAGTACGCTAATTCCATATCAAATGACAATCCATACAGTGTGCTCTGCAGGACTGTAAAAAAGATGCATTGTATTATCCTGTTAAAAATGGTGACATATGAAAATGTCATCCTTAATGACAGGTTTAACTTGTCATCACCTGTCTTTTGTGATCTCATATAATTAATAAAATTATTATATTAATCAATATTTCATTTGTATAAACAAGCATGCATATCAGAGTTGCATCCCATCAGGCTTAGTACAATCACATGAAAAAGACAGTAGAACTTCAGCCTACCCTGAAGTTCTTATTACATGTGTTTAATATGCAAGGCCACTGCTGGGTACAGCAAGCAGAAGAAAAGTTACATGGGATTACAGTATAAACACTTCTAAAGGGTAGCAAGCAGTTATCACAACAGTTGCCTCCAAAATTATTTTTTAATAAAAGAGATTTACGGCTCTCTCTTTTTCCTTTTCCCAACATATCATTGCTCCTTTTAGCACTAACAGTTTCCTAGTGTGGCTGTCAGTCATTTAATGCAACTGACAAGTTTATTGAAAACAATCCACTGTGATCAAATACTGTTATTGTATTTTGATACCTCCTGATCACTTGTTGCACTCACATGACAGTGAGGTAAAGTAGCTTGTTTTCTATCACTATTTGACTGACTCACAAAAGACTTTGTAGCCCACCTCTGCAGCCCCTACTGTCCTCTGCTTTGTACTTGAAGCTAGAACAGCACTGATATTGCAGCTGTGCTTTGTCTATTACTGAGCAGTACTGGCAAAGCCTCAAGACTCTCTGCACCCCACTCCCCCAAAGCTAGTAGGCTGGGGATGAGTAAGAGGTAGTGAGGGGAAACAGTCAGGACAGCTGAACGCAACAGACAAAAGAGATATTCCATACCTTATGATGTCATGCTCAGTAATAAAACCTGAGGAAAGGTGAAGGAAGTGTAGACTCTTGTGAAAGCGTTGGTCTTCCCAAGCAACTACGGTGTGCACTGAGTCTCTGCTTTCCAAAAGTGTCTGAACATCTCTTACTGATGTAAGAATATATATATATTTTTTTTCCTTTTGGTTCAGTGTGNGGAGATCTCATTCATTTGAGATGGTGGAAAAAACCCTTTCTGTCCTTTTTTCTTTTTTTTTTTTTTTTTCCCATTGCATTTTCTCCCCATGTTCTGTTGAGGAGGGAGAGTGAGAGAGCAGTATGTTGGATAATAGATATATAGATAGATAGATAGATGGATAGATGGATAGATGGATAGATAGATAAGTAAAATCATGGTGAAGCCATGATGAAAGTTACATGATGTGAGGTGTGACTTGATAAGGTCACAAAAAATCCAACTGAACATGTGTTCACTTGCAAGTTTGATTTGAGGGAAACAAGTTCTCAGATAGAGAACTATGTACCTGAACAATGCAAGCAGCTGTTTAGGTCTGAGCAGAAGATAGTTTCTAAGAGCTCCGGCTTACAAAATATGATTATTCATGAGTTTATTGCATACAGCTGTCTATCCTCCCCCTCTGTGGGGTATTCTCACAAGGGAAAAATGCCAAGAGGATGGGTAGCATGTCTGTTCCGCACTCTCCCCTTCACCATATCCTTGTTTGACACTGGCATTCACTGTTATAAATGGTAAATTTTATTATGAAACCTGCAAACGTTACCTTCATACAATGGGCTTGTCAATGAATGAGGCAAAAAAAACCTCCTATTTATGGATCTTTTTGGACTTACCTGAATTAGCTGTGGGAACATTACATCATTATTGTAGCCACATTTTAAATCTTTTGGAATCAAAACTTTGTCCCGCATAAATACAACTTTTGACTGTCTGGCAATTTAAAGGAATTTAATGATATCTTAAGCCAGGAATATCTTGATACAAGCAACCATTGACCTTTTGCCAACTTCAGATATCATGATGGTATGTTGGAGGTGGAAGGGGCTTAAACAGTAGGCACTGAATGACTCTGTGTAGCAGAGTAGATACTTGGACAATTCTATCTGTCTGTGCAGATGACGTAAGCCCTAAGACTGTGCTAGAGACCAGTTAGGTCCAGCTAGAATCCAAAACCCAATTTTTATGTTAAAACTGTGAATGGAGTGGACATGCCATGTGTGTCTACCATTTGCCTCTACTGAGTAATTTCAGCCAAATGCAACTTTTCTTTTTAAGACACAGGCAAGAAAACTAAAGATGATAACAGATTTGCTGGTTTGTCAAAGACACGTGTTTTGTATTTATTTATGTATAAAATGGCTTGTTCTTTCTAATCTACTTAGTCCCAACTGAGAACTCAAATTTATAAACAATGATATAAAAATAATCTTAATTGGAATCAGTGCTACGTTTGGGAGTAGATAAGATATGGTATGCAATAAATGAGAATCAATTTACCTAAAAATATTTAGACTTCCAAGCAATAGACATATCCTTTTGACAGGTTATACTTCTTTTATGTATAGAAAATAAAGAAAACTGAGGATATACCTTACAGTATACATTTGGTGCTAGCCAAAAACAAAGTTCTAATATGTAAGAATCCTATGAATAATTTGTAACTCTGAAGTATTTATTGTAGTATATTGTTAATAACTTCATTTAATTTCATTTATCTTTTAGTTTTTAACATTTAATTTATTGTGGTTCAGTTCAATACTTGGTAGAAGGTAACCAAGAGGAATTAATTATCAAGGCATGAAGGATGCCATAGCATTAA
>VXAV01003576.1:101875-113763 GCA_013399715.1 Alectura lathami
CCCCCAGACTGTACTTGTTGTATTAGGAAAGCTATACAGGTCATGCCAGACTAGTCCTTCCAATGTCCATTTATTACATACAAATTTGTATGGCCCCTTAATGACCCTACTGATAACATCTGCCACCACAGTGGCAATAAAATAAAGTGTTTGTTTGATTCTAGTGAGAAAATACATACCAGGAAAAGTCTGTTTCAATAATTCCTGGTACAGAAATCTTATACTTATATGCAATTTATTTAACATTTGTATTAGTTAAACCTTACTTACACCACTCCTGCAGATGATAAGTTATTCTTTCTCCATGTTGATCATTCCTTGGGATTTGAACATTTACCCCATACAATGCAGGTGACATATCGCAGTTAAACTTTGTAATGTGCTTGGGGACATTAAGAAGGAAGAAGCCATAAAAGTGAAAAATATTATTTCCTATCACCTCACTTTTGACCAACACTGTCCCTTTGCCTTGGAAAAGGCTAGTGAAGCATATTCAAGTAAATTTACACACTATGAGTTTAACTTAACAAGGCAGGAAAGAAAATGTGGAAAATGGACCTAGGATGTCTGTTTATGGTTTGTTTAGATTTACTCTACAGAAGAAAAGCAGAGACTGAGATGAAAATTGCAACACAGCGTCAGAGTTATTATTAAAGCCATTTGTTGTTAGGTGATGGAGAAAGGGGGAGGAAATAAGATGTTGCTAATAGAACATAGCAACTTTGTGACTTTTTTGTTAGCACAATGCAAAGCTCCTTCCTTCACAAACAAACAAACAAAAAACCCCATAAATTTAGTACTACAACTGTTTTCAAAGTATGTTGACGGAATTGTGGAGGTTTGGGATGGACATGTAAATGCCCCATATTCACAAAGCAGCATTGACTAGAGGAATGAAAAGGGCCAATTCATTAAGTCCTTATTTTGAGCAAAGCTCCTGTTTGTCTCAGTGGTGTTGCTGCTCAGAAAACAGTTTCATGCAGAGATTCTCATTTGGGTAACACAGTATAGAAACATATACCAGAACAAGGCAGACACACTGTCATCCACTTTGTGATTTCAGCACAGAAAATCAGATTTGATAGAGTTCTGTCGCTCTGTATTCTGCTTTTACATTTCAATATAGTTACAGGTGTAAACAACAGTAGTTTCAGAGAAATGTCTTTAAATGTAAAAAGTTTTCCTCCTTTGCTTATATTTGAGCAAAGTCTCAGTAACCAATTAAGACTGAATGACTTTACCTCAGTCAGACTGTAAGTGAATTAACCTGAACCTGTGGTCAAGATCACATATCTCAGCCTAGACAGCAGCCAGTTTCTGTATTCGATGAATACTCACGCCTGTCAAAAGCTGTCTGCATCCAGTTTATAAATGAAATTAGTTTGCAGACTGGCTCACTCCATATTTAACACTAGCTTCAGCAGTAATTAAAAATTAAGAGAGATCTTCAGGAAAATCAATTAATTATGTATGTAAAATGCATCAACTAAATTTGGGCGCACAATTAGATGCCTAATCATAGTTTGAAAAGGTTGAGAATTGCAGTTGCACAGTTATAAGGATGCTGGTGACCTAGACTACCTTAGATGTCTGCACTTTCCTACTTAGAAGCTTCATAGTTTGTTTGCTACTGAGAACTATTAGTCAAATATTTAACACAACCATAACACAAGACAGTGCCTGATGAAGTGTTTACACTGTCAATACAAATGCAAGTCTCCACATCAAGAGTCCAGAAACATTAGTGACAGAATTTGTTTACTAGCTGTTGTGAATAGTCAATTTTTGGAGAGTTTCCTTGCAAGTCACTTCTGAAAGTTGCCTTTGCAGAGAATCATTTCTATAAGAAATAAACCATTTGGACTGGCTTGCAGGGTAATATTTATCTGCCCAGATTTCCATACAAAGCAGTGTGGGTTGAATGATTAGCTGTGTCAGTTCTGAAACTACCATCACGCTTTGAAACTGAAGTCATTTTATGGCATATATCAGCAAATTTTGGAATAAATTGCTAGTTCTAACACTGCATGTCCCACTGTATTTCTCAGTGTGACACCACAATATGTTGATCTTGGCATTTGGCAAATTTAATAGGTTACTGCCTAATCATCTCACTAGTTCAGCCCAAATTAATTCCATTTTTTTTTAATTATTATTTTCAAGGATCACTCAATATTCTGACAGAAGTTCCTAGTAAAGTTAAATTTGGTTTGCAGTGAGACTTCAGTTTTACAATATAATCAATTCTTGCCAGTTCACTTAAAGTATTTGTTTTTTTACTATGCTGGTATTAAGAGCATACAGCCATGATGGAACCGTTGTACTTCTCACTGTTTCAGTGCAAGCATGAAGTACATAACAGTTGTCATCAGCTGTTAAACGGTTTTCATTCAGCAGCTTAAGCGTATAGAACGGGAGTTTCTCAGGTCACAGAGCACGTGAGTGATGAGAGGATGATTGGCATTCAGTTCCCCGGGTGTATACTTAAGCTTCCAATGCTCTTCAATGGAAGATATAGCTCTCTTGTATATCTGACTACCAAAAAGATTTAGTGCATTACTTTAAAAACAAACAAACAAACAAATAAAAACCACAGAGGAACATACTAGTTTTCCGCTTATTTTTTCCCACGGCTTTTTTCTTTTTTAGCTACTAGCAATAGCAAATCTTTTCCAACTCATCTTTGGTCCAGAAACTGAGCATAATAGCTATAGCGACAATGCTGACATATAGTCAAAATCAAACTATTTCTGTGCCATATATGAATCCCACTTATATTGTGATTACTTGCAAATATGACTGAAGACCCAAATCTGTCCCATGTACGTGATGTGGTATGCTGCTCTCCAAGTAATTCCATGCAAAGCAGTTCTGTAAAGTAAGGCAGATACAGGTTATTCATGCTTTCTTTAAGCCCTGGAAATGTATTATCATACATTTTTCATAAACCAAAAAATGTTTTAGATGACTTTGTGCTTGTTATTCATTCTGCTGTAGTCACTTTGCTGTTTCTAGTACCAGTGACAGCAGCCTGAGGTACTTTTGCAAAAAGTAGACCTCAGAATTTCCTTCTTCTTTTTTATATGACCAGAGAGTTGCAGTCCACACACATTTGGTAATGTTACTTAAGCAATGGTTTAAGCTGCAGAGCAAGAGTTTCTCCAGTGAGTGACAAGTGAGCTCATCTAGCACTCATCTGTTTCTAATGGACTTACACACACTTCACATGCACTACTACTGAAAAAGCAAGTCAGCTTATAGTTCTGACGTGGTTAAAGTAGTGTCAGATTGTAAGAGATAGAGATGCAGTGAAAACTCCTTCTAATATGGATTAGAGTGCTTTAAGTGTTGTTACTCTTTCAGTCTTTAGAAAAGTGCATTTTACAATACTGTCCCTAAAACTTAATATCTATCTTGTGTTATCATCATTAAAGACCACCACCACAAACATATTTATCATTTTATTAAAAGAGAATATTCAGAATATGAATGATGAAAGGAATAGGATATCATATAACACCTAAAAACATTGTGGTTGAATAGCATACATGAAAGACAAGTTTGAAAACCCTTGTATTTTCTTAGTTGCTTCTAAATGAGGTTATTTCCAACACTTTTTCCTTGAATACATTAACAACTTATACAGCGTTTTAATGTTACAAATGAAACCTTTGTGCACACATTATTTGGAATAACACTGCCTGCTGCTGCTGTGTTATTCTTTGCACATTAAGTTGTTACAACATGCAAGCCAATAATAAATGAAAAACAGTGCCCACTAACCTTTTTACTTCCCAACTGAAATATTTGCCATATAGCTAATTTCTTAATATGTGTTAGCTTTTACATATATATTCTTTCCAGTGTTTAAAACTATACACATTTTGGTGACTAGAAAGGATATGTATTTGAAAACCAAACCAAACAAACAAACAAAAAGGTAAAACTGAACAAACAGGGTACCCTCCTTGCTGTTACATTTATTATACAAATAACGTCATTTTTTTCCATGTCAAGCATATCCTGTACTCTGTGTGCCCACTCAGTCATTGACAGAATTTCTGTGCTTTACCAATTTCTCACAGTGGCACTTTTTTTGATGCCATGATCACAGCTGAGAGCAGAGGTTACTATACTGCCTCCTGGTCAGGAATTTCAGGCACAGCAAAATAAAAATGTGTCAATTTGAGTATGGGTGTTTTGGGAATTGCTACTTATTCATTCATTAATTTATTTATTACTGTTTTTTTTTTTTTTTTTTTTTCTTAATTGACAGACTTTTTGGACGAAGCCATTCTCCACTCATTCTTCCCCCTTTCAACACATATAATAATTTGCATTCCAATTAGATTTAGTTTTCTTATATTAGATCTATGTTCTCAACAGTTCATTTTGAGTGTTTAATTCTGTGAGGATGATGTTACACATAAAACATCATTTTAATTACTATTTGCGGCATTAAGAAGGAAGGTATTCCTCCCTCTTTCATCTTACCCAGGATTATGAAATAAATCTTTGAAATATAACTGGGGAAAAAAAAAAATAAAAAAATAGAGGTTTCCTTATGTTCAATGTCACCTCTCCTCTTTCATCAGCATCAATTAAGAGACAAGCCAAAGCAGAAACTTCAGATATGCACAGGGTGATATTTTCCACATATAAATAACAAAAACATCCTAATACACATTTTTTATTCCTTAGCCGTTTACAGCAATTTTTCTTCGGAGCATACCTTGTTATCAAACATGAGACCACCAGCTTTCTCATTTAAAATGCAAAACAAGACTTTACAGAACCTCTTTTACTTCATTTCATAGTCATAAGATGACAATAAACTTCTGGAAAAGTATGTTTTTTATGATTAAAATTCTGTTTAAATTCAGATATTTCCTAGCATTCTTTTCTAGACCCTTGAAGTTGAGTTTACTGTGATGATAGATGCTCTGAGATTTGCAAAGTACTTGTTTTTCATTATAGTCATGTTTCCAATTCACAGACTGTTAACAGAAAATTCAGAAACAAGCTAATGTTATCCAGACAGATTTTTTTGTTATCCAGACAATGTGTTTCTAGAATTGGTCCACTCCATGATAAAATCAAAGCCTGAAAATCTGACAATCTCATTTGAAGTTCTCCAATTGGTTTAATATTTTACTATATTTGAAACTCATTATGTGGAGAGTAAGATCTAATTTGCATTAACATGGATTTTATTTTTTAAATAATGCTACACTGATTATAAAAGTTTCATTACTGTATTTCTTTACAAAGAACATAAAGGTACACAGAGCCTAGCTATTTAAGCAGATACATTGGATATCAATACAGTCATGCCAAAATAAATCAATACAGTTTTTACCATAGGCTACTCCTTCCTTCATTTGAAGTAAAGGTTATTCCTTAAACACGTGAAATGAATAGCATAAATATTATTCATACTAATAATAAATATTATTCATAGTACCTTTTTCCTTCCTACTCTTGCTTAGGCTGAGAAAATAAAGTTTAAAAACATGCCTGTAAAAGACAGCATTTTATACCTACCTTTCTCCTGTCCCCATCTCCTTTCAAGACAAAATGTTTATCTAAACTTTCTCTTTGCAGCCACAAAGCCTGAATTATTTATTTTCCACTGGGAAGAGAGAGGGATGTGTGGAGGAAAAGACCTGGGGGCATTTTCCAGCAACGTGCCCAGGTGGCCAAGAAGGCCAATGGCATCCTGGCTTGTATCACAAATAGTGTCGCCAGGGTGTGTTAGTTGACAGCCGTCTGAACATGAGCCAGCAGCATGTCCAGGTGGCCAAGAAATCCAATGGCATCTTGGCTTGCATTAGGAATAATGAGGCCAGCAGGACTAGGGAGGTGATCGTCCCCCTGTACTCGGCACTGGTGAGGCTGCACCTTGAGTGCTGTGTCCAGTTCTGGGCCCCTCACTACAAGAAGGATCCTGAAGCTTGTCCAAAGAAGGGCAGCAAAGCTGGTGAAGGGCCGGCCGGGAGCACAACTCTTATGGGGAGTGGCTGAGGGAACTGGGACTCTAGTCTGGAGGAGGCTCAGTGGAGACCTTATGGCTCTCTACAACTACCTGAAAGGAGGCTGTGATGAGGTGGGTGTCGGCCTCTTCTCCCAGGTAACAGTGATAGGATGAGAGGTAACAGCCTCAAGCTGCACCACAGGAGGTTCAGGTTGGATGTCAGGAAAAACTTCTCTGAGAGAGTGGTCAGGCATTGGAACAGGCTGCCCAGGGAGGTGGTGGAGTCACCATCCCTGGAGGCGTTCAAGAAATGCGTAGATGTGGCACTTAGGGACATGGTTTGGGGGGCATTCTGGTTATGGGTTGATGGTTGGACTAGATGATCTAAGAGGTCTTTTCCAACCTTTATGATTCTATGAATGTATGGAAAGTTCTTGACTCTCATGGTAAAAAATAAAATAAGATCATGTTCTTACTGCAAAATGGAAAAGACATGGTGGAAGCAGACCTAGACTTCTTCTGAAAGCACAAAAAAAAAAAAAAAAAAAAAAAAAAAAACACCAAGGCAAGTCCCTGACCTATCACCTGCTGTTGTAATTTGGGAACAGTTGCTTTCAGAATGTTAAAGTAGCAGTATCAGCAGCGAGCCATACCAGGGCGATTCATTCAGCTCTCTTAGGAGAACTGACATGAGAAATGATATTGCCAGGTTACAGGGATCTAATGTGTTTGCTAAATTTCCTGCACTCATAAACTCTTTTGGAGCACTGTGTTCTATTGTATTCCTGACTCTTTTCTTTTTCCACTGAATTTGGTATTAAACACAGAAGCATGAGACAACAAACAAAATTGTGATATATCACAACAGAGCAGTAAATAGTGCTTAGAAACACTCAGCAACATAAACTGAGGTTTATATTAAAGAAACATAGGAAATACCTCAGAATTGTCTCTAATAATAGATCTGAATTTTTGTGCTAGAAAACAGAATAGTAATTTATAACTTTAAAAAGTCTAAAGTCATGTCTGGCCTAAATACTAGCCATTGATCTTACCATCTGTTTTTTTTTTTTTTTTCCAGATACAGCAATGTTACAAGCAAAGTGGGATTGCTAGTTATGATCAGTGAAACAGAGAGGCTTTTTTGCTTGTACAGAAATAATAGTGATGTTAAATCATGATTTTGTAACACAAGCAAGTATAAGAATAATTGCAAGTGACTAAAAAAGAGATCACCTGGAGAAAAGGCTATCACTTTTTTAATACAGTGAGGGAACACATTTAAGATCACATTATTTTTGTTCCAAAATCTAAAGTGCTCAGGATATTTAATATTAGTGTTATTTCTTCAGAAATTAAGAGAAGACAGATTAATAGGAATATATCTGATCTTTTCTGCACATCACCATATTGTTAAAACTCCAGTGATTGGCCTTGGTATATCAAAACATCTACCTGAGAGAGAGAACATCTACTAGAGAGATGAAAAACAAAGCAACCCTTTTTTCCTCCTCTCTGGGGCCTGCTACAGTGGCTTTGGTTAGGCTAATATGGTTAAGTTTTTGTATGGCTACAAGGTAGCTCCTCTGTAGTCACCTGGTGCTAAGCCTATCCAATCCAGTATTTCCACAGAAACTCTGCATTTCTTTTTAAGATCTCTTTTTTCCCTTGCTATTTGGAGTTACTTGTTATTTGGAGTGACTGTCAACAAGAACCAAATGAAACCTGTATTCAATTTAATAAGCTCCAAAGTGTGCTCACAATAGACAATTTCAGTGACTTGCAATGGAGTGATTTATGCCTTTTCACTACTTTCTCCTTCTCCCCCACCCTGCCACCCAAAATAAATCTCGCTTCTGTTCCCTCCCCCATTCAGTGTCATGGTTCCTGAGCAACATCTATGGATAGCCTCTTTGGGCCTTAATATTGTAACTTAAGCCTTTACATCCTCACGGTCAAAGAGTGAATGTTGAAGTACTCTGTATGCATGTACTTTCTTGAAGCTTATTAATGACAGCATTTTTACTTCTTAATATTCTATCCATGTTCCTGTTCACAGGAAGGCTGAATGATGTAGACTGTTTCTTGAAATCTTTGCCTTGATGATTTTTGCTTCATTTATCCACATTAGCATGGGGAAAACTCAAGAAATAAAAGCCTGTTTTTTTGAGATTCTGGTAAGAATAGCAGAGTGCTTCATTCCTCACTCTTCCCCTTCACACTCTATTTTTTTTTTCTTTTTGAGCAATTGATAATTTTTTATGTAGGGCTTTGTTTGGGAATCAGATTGATTTTTTTTCCTTCTTTTCTAAGCTCATCTGCAATGCCTACCAAAGGGAAGGCTGCATATAAGTCAATTTCTTCTATAAGTTGATCCCTATTCTTCATGCATTTTGCAAAGATTTGCTCCACAGCTTCATTCCCTGCCCTCCCCCCCCCCATGTAAATTCTAAGCCTTTTTATGTTTCTATAAAGTGGAGCTAACAGAATACTTGGTAACAATGCAATATGCATTAACTAACATTTAATTGCTCCTAACATTGCAAAGTGTAATGTTTTTTTTTTTTTTTCTCCTTTGATACTGAAAGTGAGATAAGCAAAGAGTTGCCATATTTTTTTATCCATTAGTATTTTGGGATGTGTTTTATAACTTATTATGAAGCATTTGATAATTTCCAACAACTGCTTGATGAGATGGCTTCTCTATGATACAGCATGCAAGCTCCTTTTATCCTAAGAGCAATATTAAATCATACCAATTCATTAGAAAAACTAAATAAGCCAGTATATTTTCTACAGCAAAAAACAGATTTTTTTTTTCTCGTTGCTAGAGAAATCCAGATTTACATCCACAGAAACAGTGTATCTACACAAGTTTATTATTAATGTCACTTAATATATTTTTGTTCAGCCATACATAAAGAGAATTTGCTCTGACTAAATCCCTTAATATGTGTCAACAGCCCTTGTATTTAAGACTCCAAATGAGGACAACATGAAGAAAATATTCAAACTGTGTCCCCAGTTATACCCAGGAGGATTTAAACCTAAATGTTTGTCAGCATACGTAATCTAACACTGACTGATAAAGTTTTAAATACTTTCCTTCCAGTCCTAAATAATATATAAAATAGAGCAAGGATGTACTTTGAAAATCTTGACGTCAACTGTCGTAATCTACCTGGACTTGTGCAAAGTGTTTGACACTGTCCCACATGACATCCTGGTCACTAAATTGGAAAAGCATGGGTTTGATGGACGGGCCACTCACTGGATAAGGAACTGGCTGGATGGTTGCACTCAGAGAGTTGTGGTCAATGGCTCAATGTCAAAATGGAAACCGGTGACAAGCGACGTCCCTCAGGGATTGGTACTAGGACCAGTGCTGTTTAACATCTTTGCTGGCGACATGGACAGTGGGATCGAGTGCACCCTCAGCAAGTTTGCAGATGACACCAAGCTGTGTGGTGCCATTGACATGCTAGAGGGAAGGGATGCCATCCAGAGGGACCTGGACAGGCTTGAGAGGTGGGCCCATGCCAACCTCCTGAAGTTCAACAAGGCCAAGTGTAAGGTCCTGCACCTGGGCTGGGGCAATCCCAAGCACAAATACAGGTTGGGCAGAGAATGGCTGGAGAGCAGCTCTGAGGAGAAGGATTTGGGGGTGTCGGTTGATGAAAAACTAAACATGAGCCGACAATGTCTAGTGGGAGGTGTCCCTGCCCATGGCAGGGGGATTGGAACTAGATGATCTTTAAAGTCCTTTCCAACCCAAACCATTCTATGATTCTATGAAATATCTGAGACCAAACACCTGTCTGTATCAAAGGCTGAAAATTCAAGAAAAAACTTGGATTCCTGGATACTCCAGAAGCTGATGATACATTGTATATTAATACATATTAATATGTACTTATATTGTATATATGTATGCATATATTTACATATGTATGCAACATGTATCTATTAAAATTTACGTGTTAAGATATATTCTAGATCAGGCTCACAAACTGCCATTTAAGTCAGCTATGGCTTGAGAATGATCATTCTCAAGCCATAGTTTTTGCCAAGGTTTTTACTAGTTCTTGTAAGGACTGAATTCCCATAGAAGCTATACACATGCAAGGATGAAGAAATGAATCCCTGTCTAATGACACATTACAATATGAATATATGTTGTTGTTGTACAATATAATGTAACTGTTAGCATGACAAAATGGGTAGTAGAAGGCATCCATAATCAATGCCCAATTTTAACTTACCTTTTGCTCACTACTGTTTCTTTGTCCATAATGGCTAGCTATATTTGATCTCTGGAAGGGTTATTCTAGGAGGCGAAACTGATGAAGAACATCATGTTTTTTTCTCTTGCATAGACTATACACATAAACCCTATTTCAATAGATGTGCATTTGACAGAAGCAGACAGTTGCCTCAGTCCTTCTGAGTCTGACTCAGAATATTCTGTACCCAAGCAATATAACTGCATGTCTTCTTCATTCACTTTACCAAACTACCCCAAACACCTATTTTTGCAATGGGTAGACTTCACATTGCACATAATTTTTCTTATGATCAGGCCTTGTTGGCTAGTGGAAAACTCTGAATGTTAACCACTGTTACTTTTATTTGTTAATATCTCCAGTTGTTTCAAATTAGAATACAGCTCACCCATTTGCAACTGTCTTTCTAGCAAAGATAACTTTGAACATGCAATATAAATACAATTTCTTCATGCTTATAAGAAGACTTCAGAGGATTTGGAGACATGCTTGAGGTTGCTGCAGTTTCAAGAAAACAATGACTTTTTCAAAGAGGATCATGTTAGTAAGTATGTTTTATACTCTGTATACCTTCTGGATATCAGAGTATCTACTCTCCTTTCTTATGCAAAGTATTCAAAACTGAAACATTATATTTTTTATCTTACAGAGCTCATTATATGCTTAAACACTAACAAATTAAAGTGCTATGCAAACAGTAGTTTAACATTAAGCAGCTGGGGAATATTCTCTCTTGGGATGTTAAACCAATAACACAATTAAACCATGATAGAGAACCAAGATAAGTAAGTACACACAATAGTGGCACAAAAGTGAACTATATCTTCTTTCTTTTTATCCTTTCGTGTATATATCAAGAAAACAGATTTATTTGTATCAGTATAATGTGTATTTTGATTTATATCTTATTCACAAGCATATGCACACTAAAACTACTACGTAATATAGGGGAAAGGAACCCAACTTCCATTCACCACATACAGTTTACCTTCCTGAAAAATTTGAGCTGGAAAAACAAAATGTGAGTGACACAATTACAAAACATAGGTGAATAGAATTCTGTCCTGATAGCAAGAGCTTTCAAAACTCTTCTTAGAGGTTCCTGGTAGACAGTCTGACTGAAAACTTTACTCTTCAAGGAAGAGGGAAAAAAAAAGTCTGCAAATAACACTGGTAGAAACTTCAAAAACAATCCTAGACTTTTTGACAAAATTTGAAAATATGCTGGGAGTAAGTTAATGGCTTGTATAGGAAAATAAGCAAAAAATTACTAAGTCCTTGTAACATCCAGAATATCATCCTGTAAATAAAATGGGGCTTTACTGTAAATCACACGTAAATTTAAGGTCTTTCTTTTCCCATGCATTGGAACTCTGACAGCATTTTCCTGTCCCCTCCTGCATAGGTACATTTTATATCAAAGACACCAATTTAATGTGATTTACCCTTTCAGTGTGGACAGTTTAATTACTTTGTGAAAACAGAAATGGAGATCTATCTTTTTTCACCATCACGTGAATGAGCAGAAGTTGAACGTCTCATTAACATCAAGTTCTTGTATCTGATGGCAAATTTGTCAAGTGAGAAAATATAATACTGTGATCAATCAGGGCAGTCACCGTAGGGAAAAA
>VXAV01003576.1:114154-125935 GCA_013399715.1 Alectura lathami
TTTTTCAGTTGCCATTGTATAATTAATGTTGCATGCTAAGGTACAGGACTATGAATTATCCATATTTAATAAAACATTACAAACTGCAAACAGTGCTACTCCTTTATCACTACATCAAATATTCCCTTTGGGTTGTTAGAACTCAGAACTCAGTCTAGGAAGACTACTACTACAGTTCTACATCCTCAGGCTTTGATTAGTGCTTGAAGTATGTCTGGAGTGTAGCATTGTAAATCACTTACTTTTGTAATAATTTAGGACACCTCCTTTATTTTTTTTTTCTCTTGAAATATCAATATTTCTTCTAAATTATTTACATTCCAGGATATATTAATCCAGCGTCACATTACAAGAAATATAATCTTGTTCCATTTTAAGCTTCCTTCCACACAATTAAATATGATGGTGTATTAATGTTAAACATATATGTTAACTCCCATGCAATTTTTATATGAAGTTGCTAAACATAATTGTACATTTTTCAATGACAAAACTCATTACATGTAGTGACAGTAGGATTGCTCTTAGAAATTTAAAAACTGAATGTACTTCTACTATTACATTACTGATTTTTTGGCCTTTTTATTTGTGGCTGAATGTATACATAAGTATATGTATATGGGTTTGTTTAATCCTTTGGATCATACTTTTAAGTGTTCCTGAGATTTCACTAATCTAACTCAGTATACTCATAATTCCACTTATTAATTACCATAAGCCTCTTAATTAGCTCAGATTGAGCTAGCCCTGTCTAAATGCCACTATTGTGTTTCTAGACCTGAGGCAGGGCTTGATCAGATGTCTGAACCATCTAACCATGTCTCCCAGTTCCAGAAGCAGCATGAGATTTTGGCAACTTTGCAAAAAGAGGGTAGGCAGGCTAGAAGATTTCCATGGGTTCTATCTAAGTAACAGAGTAAAATTTCGAACATTCATTAGTATCAGAAGAACTGTAGTATTAATTTAGGCAATTTAAATTTAAATTTTATTTTTGATGCATATTTTCATAGTACTTTGATTAAAAATACTGTATAAAACAAGTTAATATTGTATATATGTTTAATCATGTAAATAATAATATGGATGAAGTGTAAATATAAAATAATGATTTAATAAGTTAATATTAAAATAAATTGGCCATGTATTTTTGTGAGAGATAAATAAAATGCATCATTTACTTATACTTCTGCAGCAGTTTACTTTTCAAACTTAAAGGTTATTATAAAAATTATAAACCACTACAATTTTCCTTCCCTGACCCCAGGAGAGGCATGAGGTAGTGGGAAGCATACTCTGACAAACAGCTCAGCCTATGAAGAATAAGAAAATGGACTCAAAAAGTGATCAGTAGGAATCTCCTCAATGTTGTACTAGATATGGTTCTTCTAGAGGTTGTGCTCTTCTCCATGGTTTCTTCATGCTTCATGAACAACTTCCCTAGCAGTGAAATGAAGCAGAACACCATGCCCATACACATGGATTGGGCTTACATGGTAAAGTTTTGCTAGCAGTTTGGGGGGCTGCAGGGGTGGCCTCTGTGAGCCACTTCCAGCTGCTCCAAAAGGGACCCACCACCGGCCAGAGCTGAGCCATGAGCAAAGCCTGGTGTGCCTCTAGGAAAGCAGACTTAAGAAAAGGAAAAGATGAGTGAGAAATGTGTAGAGCAGCAGCCCTGCAGGCACCCAGGTCAGCGCAGCAGGAGGGCAGGAGGTGCTCCAGGCGCGGAGCAGCAGCTCCCCGCAGCCCAGCAGAGGCCCACGGCGGAGCAGGCTGTCCCCCTGCGGCCCACGGGCACACCCGGAGCAGATCTCCACGTGCAGCCGTGGAGGAGCCCGCGGGGCAGCAGGGGGAGGTGGCCTGGAGGAGGCCGCAGCCCGTGGAGAGCCCCCGCAGGAGCAGGCCCCGGGCCGGAGCTGCAGCCGTGGGGAGGAGCCCGCGGTGGGGCAGGAGGCCGGGGGGAGCTGCCGCCCGTGGGGCCCCGGGCTGGGGCAGCGCCTGAACGGTGGGGGCCGAGGGACGGAGCCGTGTTGGGGCAGGGCTGGGAGAGCTGCAGCATGTGGGAAGCCCACGCGGGATCAGTTGGAAAAGGATGGCACCCGTGGGAGGGACCCCACGTGGAGCAGGGGCAGAGGGGGGCCATGGAGGAGTGGCAGAGATGAAGCGTTATGGGCTGAAGGCAGCCCCCATTGCCCACTCCCCTGCAGTGCTCGGGAGGAGGAGGTAGGAAAGGGTGGATGGGGGGAAGGTGTTTTAGTTTGCCTTTGGTGAAAGGCAATAGATTTTATTAAACTCTCTATACTGAGTATGTTTTGCTCATGACAGTAATTGGTGAGTGATCTCTCTGTCCTTGTCTCAACTCTTGATCCATTTTTCATCATTTTTTTCTTCCTCTGTCCCTTTAACAAGGGGATGTGAGAGAGCAGTGTGGTTGGTGAAGTTTATCTAGCCGTCAGTTTGAAAACACCACAGCATAGTACTGTTAGAAAAACTAACTGCTATCTAATTTCTTCTAACTTATAATAGCAAAATTCTGTTGACTTCCTTACAGATGTCTGTAATTTAGTGTCAGAAATAAATATGATGGGATGCTGAATCATCCTGTACAAGAACCTTTTCCATTTTCAGTGGGCATGGTCATCTTCCGCCTGCTTTGATTGTTTTTCTCCCTGTGAAAACTACTGCAAGATCTCAGAAAAAATCTTTGGAGACTGGCTAAAACTCACCTAATTAATGTAATTGTATGAAATTAACCACAAGGTTTGGATATTTAATTCTAGAGTAAACCAAAATTTTTCCTGTTAATACTGATTATATTCACACAGAGAAATCATTACTTCCTTTAATGCATACAGAAAACAATGTGAAATTGATAAAAACAGACTTTTTAAATTTTACCATATTGCATCCCTTTATTAGAGACACAATTATTCAAGATACAAGCCAAAAAAAGAATCATACATTTCTCCTTGGATAGCCTTTTAGGAAGAAAACAATAGCCTATCTGACCACAAACATTTATTTAAATCAATGTGCACACACTTTAAAAGACTTTGGATAAATGTAATAAAATAGAGAATAATGTGAGTCCCTAGGGTGTTTCAGTAATATCATTTTAACCACAAGTTAGAATTATCTTTATAAAGAATCTGGCTCTTCCTGTCTCTGTTTGGACAAATTCACTTAATGCTGCTTTGTTGTTGTTGTTGTTTTGTCAGTAAGTATTTACCTGAGTTGAGTCTTCGAAGTGCCACTTGATATTGAAGTGAAAATATTTCTATTCATTTTCATGGTTGAGATGCTAGATCAAATCAGTCGAGTCTTAATACCTTTCACTTAATCTCATGGCAGAATAAAGAGACTTTTCTGCCTTCAAAGAAATATGAAAATATAGCCTCTCTAAAACATTGCTATTGAAACTGAAGACTGATATAAGCACCTCTGGACAAGAGAATCCTAAAGATTCTTTATTCAGTAATTATTTACACTGGCTTTAATTCTAAGCATACTCTATTAAATTGGGATGATTCACCTCCCTCCCTCTCCATGTTAAAGCTAAATCTGTGATTATGTACTTTTAAAATGCAGTTTGTATTTACATATATTTTTACTCTTTACACAACCTGGAGAAAGAACAGTACAATGCTAAGTTACTCTAACACTAGAAATAAATTATGCAAAATCCAGGGCAAAAACATTTGGAAGCACATAACAGTAGTATGGTGCAGCCAGCAGGAAAACTAACTGGGACAGTGTCACACAACTATACTAGAGGTATCTTCTGGCAAGTGCCAGAATATGCAAGCAATGTTAATTGACATAACATTGATCAAATTACACATAATTCCTGCAATTTAATAATGTATTCAGGACTCAGAAATGGGCATATAATTAGAAGGAACTGCAGAGTCTTGTGCTCTCCAAAGCAGAGTGTCAGGAATTAAGGAGGAGGACAGATGAAGTATTTAACCAGGGTGTATCTGGCCATGAGATGTGATTTGGCTACTACCCTGCTGTAGGAGCAGCAAGCACCAATTTCAGCATAATATAAGAACAAGCACAACACCATGCAACGCTTACCGCAAGCAGGACATGCAAATTGGGGGTGGTGGTTTTGGTGTCAGCAATAAGGAAAATCTCTGCTTGTTTCTTTGATAATGCCTCATTTTTCTAATAGCTTCCTAACATTTTTATAAATCATCATACATAACAAGTGGGATTTGCCTGCATCTGAACTCACTTCAGGCTGAACCCCAATTCTCTCAGCCTGCCTTCACAGGGGAAGTGCTCCAGCCCTCTGATCATCTTTGTGACCCTCCTCTGGACCCCCACCAACATCTCCATATCTTTCTCATGTTGGGGCCTCAGAACTGGATGCAGTACTCGAGGTGGGGTCTCACAAAAGCAGAGTAGAGGGGCAGAATCACCTCCCTTGCTCTGCTGGTCACACTTCTCTTGATGCAGCCCAGGATGCGGTTGGCCTTCTGGGCTTCAAGCACACCTTGTCAGCTCATGTTGAGTTTTTAATCAACCAACACCCCCAAATCCTTCTCCTCAGAGCTGCTCTTCAAGAGCATCTTATGCCTGAAATGGACTTCAGCATCTATAGAACAATAACTTCATTAAACTTGGAATAATTAGGGGAAAAAAAGGAAACAAAGGAAATATACTGGCATATTTTGGCAGCTTGCCATTACAAAATTTGTATTTAATATGTACTGTAGGAGACAGTACATATATACTGTAGTGGTAGTACACAAACAGTATTTTTCACCTGACCATGCCTGATGGAGTCAGTGTGTTTTAAAATTATTTGTTATATGTCTTTATTTGAGCACACACAGCACATGTGCCTTGGGAAAGCATGAGCTAATCTTCACAACCATATAACTCAGTTTCACTCAGGAGAAGTTATTGTAAACTTTTAAAGAATATCATATTAGAAATCTGGGGTTTGTTGGCTTTTTATTTTTTTTTAAAGTTCAGGCTCCATTTTGTTAGTCTTTCTGTTTATAAAAATGAAAGAATAATACTTTCTTGTCTTCACCAAAAGGTTTTTCAAAGTGATGGCTGAACAAAAAATACCAGAAGAAACATGAAAATATAGAGAAATTAAAATTTGTATTTTTCCTTCATCTTTCAATCAAAACCAAACTTTCCTACATGAAAGCTCGTCTCCTTCCTTCCACCCTGCTCTCAGCTTGAAGTCAATTGCTCAGTTACTTTTTGCTGAGCATGAAAGATATTTATGTCATCAAGCATAAACTTGTAGAAAATATTATTGTAATATATATTCATAAACATGCAATCTAAGTTTTTAAAAGGAAAAAAAAATTCATTACAAAAATCCAAATCCATGCTCTAAAATTTAAGTTAATTCAGAGAAAAAAAAAAATCTATACCAATGACAAACCCAGAAGTGAAGTATTTTTAGCAGAACTTTTTCAAAGATAATGTTGATTTGAGGCAGAGAATTGCCATGGAAAATATCCATCAAATCGGTTAAATTCGGGAGTTCAAGACATGAAAGAATGTAGGGATCAAAAGTGGAGTTGAGGTGTTGTAGAATGTAATTTCATGACCTAAAATTTTCTATCATAAACAGAGAATTCAATGGCTCTAACTTTAATATTTGTATATGGTAAGTGAATAACCACACCTGTTGGCTGTTCAGTTTCCACAGTGATTATGTGACAGCTGAGAAGAGTTAACTCTTGGAATTCAAGAAAAGGTCCATCTTACAAAGTTATTGTTCAAAATAGTAACAGACAACAGCTGGAATATACATATATCTCAGGCAGAAAATATTAACTCGTCAAATCTGTGAGCACCTCCCCAGGCTGAGAAAGAAGGCTGAAAGCAGGCTGAGAGAGCTGGGGTTGTTCAGCCTGGAGAAGAGAAGGCTCCGGGGGAGCCTGATAGTGGCCTTCCAGTATCTGAAGGGGGCCTACAGGAGAGCTGGGGAGGGACTCTTCAGAAGGGTGTGTAACAACAGGATGAGGGGTAATGGCCATAAACTGGAAGAGGGGAGATTTAGGCTAGATATTAGGAAGGAATTATTTCCTGTGAGTGTGGTGAGACACTGGCACAGGATGCTCAGAGGGGTTATAGATGCCCCCTCCCTGGCAGTGTTCAAGGCCAGGCTGGACAGGGCTCTGATTAACATGGTCTAGTGGGAGGTGTCCCTGCCTGTGGCAAAGGGGTTGGAGCTAAGTGATCTTTAAGGTCCCTTCCAACCCAAACCATACTATGATTCTATGATCAATATTTTCACTACAAATTTACAAGAAGAACATGTGCAGAATAAAACCAAACAAAATAGCCCTTCTTGGCTTTCTTTACTTGTAAAGAGCTGGTATATTCATTGAATCAAAATTATAAACAGATGATTACGTTAATTTTAAATGCCTTGCCTGATGTTTATGCAGCATTTATGCCTGTATTTATTTTATTATGAATGGTTTGTTAAACAGCTATAACTGGCCAACCACCAGCAAAAGTAAATTCATTTTAAGGATTATTGCCCAATAAATAATTTGCTGAGGCTAATCTAAGCCATATTTAATAAAATTCCTAACCCTTAAAATTGAGCAAATTCATTTGCAGCAATTACTGGGGGCTTATAACTGTCATGTGCTCTGTATGTTTTACCATATACTTTACTAAAGGTAATCAGATACCTACAGATAAGTAGCCATTAAAAATAAGCATTTATATTGCTGTTATTTTCAAAATGATGCATTTACTAGCTTTAGAAAATTAAAGCTATGAATAATGTGTCCACATTACTTCAAGGCTGTGAGGATATACTACTTTTATATGAAGAGAAGAAACAGAAAATTCCGCAACAGCTGAGTATTCACCAGCAAGAGGAGAGAGATACAGTTCCACCTATGAATCCTAAAGACAAAATGGGCCTTAAGGTTATGCTGGCAGGTCTTTTCTCCTAGACATCCCAGAAAAGCTATCAAAAAGATTTAAGAAAAATAAAAATCAATGAAATGATGACAAGGTATTCATAGAAGATAATAGGATGAGGGAGCAGTATCTTTCACAAATATTTTATGGACATACTACTCCCTGGATAAGGAACTGGATGGATGGTCATACTTAGAGAGTTGCAGTTATTAGCTCAGTGTCCAAACAGAGACTAGTGATGAGTGGCGTTCCTCAAGGATGAGTACTGGGCTGCATCAAGAGAAGCGTGGCCAGCAGAACAAGGGAGGTGATTTTGCCCCTCTACTCTGCTCTTGTGAGACCCCACCTGGAGTATTGTGTCGAGTTCTGGGGCCCCCAACACAAGAAAGATATCGAGCTGTTGGAGTGGGTCCAGAGGAGGGCCAGAAGATGATCAGAGGACTGGAGCACCTCCCATAGGACAGGCCATGAGAGTTGGGGTTGTTCAGAGTGGAAATGAAAAGACTCCAGGGGAACCTGATAGCCGCCTCCCAGTAGCTGAAGGGGGCCTACAGGAGAGCTGGGGAGGGACTCTTCAGAAGGGTGTGTAACAACAGGATGAGGGGTAATGGCCATAAATTGGAAGAGCGGAGATTTAGGCTAGATATTAGGAAGGAAGTATTTCCTGTGAGGGTGGTGAGACACTGGCACAGGCTGCCCAGAGAGGTTGTGTTTGCCCCCTCCCTGGAAGTGTTCAAGGCCAGGCTGGATGGGGCTCTGATTAACATGGTCCAGTGGGAGGTGTCCCTGCCCGTGGCAGGGGCTTGGAACTAGGTGATCTTTAAGGTCCCTTCCAACCCAAACCATTCCATGATTTTGTGATCTTTCCTTCTTCAGAGCAAAATTGAAGACAAGTTTTGCAGTAAAAAGAAGTGAACTTGGATTTCCAGATTCTGATTTAAGAATTCTCTGATATCTCGTTTCCAAATTGCAAATACGGTTATTAATTGAGAGACTTCTATTTTTCAGAGAGGTGGATAACATTATGAAAATTCTGGCCACATTAATTTTGGCTAAAGATACTCGGCTATGTTTCTAGTCAATGGGTCTTTTGAGATGGGATTTTATCTTGTTAGTTGCTAAACATACTAATTTTGTGATATGTATAACTGGAGAAAATGATAGTGGCTGGCTTGCTGCAGGCAGAGTTTTTCCATATTCATGAATATATGTAAACATCTAAAATTGTGCTAGATGACTTTTGGAACATTTGAAACAAAGCTTTCCTAGATTTGTGCTATGCCAGCTGAATGCAAGGTAATTTAGTGACTTTTTTGTCTCTCCCCTTACTCCTCCATTGAAGCCTCGGATGTTCAAAATTGAGATTATGTGGACAGTAACAATGGTTCCTGCAATTACAAGGTGAACACTAACAAATAGTACCAAATCTGAGAGTAAAATCAGAAGTCTTGAATAATGATAGATATATACGCTTCATTGGTAAATTGAAATTAAATTAGAAAAAGAAAGAAAGAAAAGAAAGAAAGAAAGAGAAAGAAAGAAAGGAAAGAAAAAGAAAGAAAGAAAGGGAGAGAAAGAAAGAAAGAAGGAAAGAAAAAGAAAGAAAGAAAGGGAGTGAAAGAAAGAAAGAAAGGGAGAGAAAGAAAGAGAGAGAGAGAGAGAAAGAAAGAAAGAAAAAGAAAGAAAGAAAGAAATAGAAAGAAAGAGAAAGAAAGAAAGAAAGAAAGAAACTAAATTGGTTCTGCATATATTGTTAGATTATCCTGAATATTTTCTGGTTGGTAACTTAAACTGAGGTTTCTGATATCGTATATAACTTTCAACATAATGGTATGTAAATACAATACCAGCTGGTGAGTTTTAAGGCTCTAGGTTGTACTTGGTTGACATTCAGATTTTTTTTTTTTTTTTAGAGCCGTAAGGCATAAACATATTTTAATGTCAATGATGGGATTTTCTGAGGTGTTTCTAAACTTACCACTTCAATTCTCAGTTTGTTTCTGCTAACGTAATGTTATTCATATGAAGAGAAGAATAAACTAAACCTAGTTCATTAACATTATATATTCACATAGACCATAACTAGTTGCTGGAGTTTAGCCAAAAAAATTAATCTATATACAGGCTCCTTCCTCCACGAAGTTACACCAATCACTAGCCTTACAGTGAACATTTTCCACAAGGCGTGAAGGTTAAAGCAAGGCCTTTCTGAAAAGTTTATTGAAGGAGGGAATCAGCAAGTCCATCCGTATTCCGTACTACTTTTCTATGAAGGGCTGACTGAAGACTTTTCTCCTGCTTTTTAGCCAAAAAGGTGTTACAATGTACAGTTTGAAGGTACCTGCCAAACTACCTTACCTTCCTGCAACAAGATAAACAGTCAAAACAGAGGATGCAAGATTGCAAGAAAAATGGCTAAAGGCAAAGAAATATGTGATAATATGCAGATAATTATGCAGACATACCTTATTTATCTTGATTATCCACATTCCAAAGGAGCTGCACAAATTCAAAACCCAAATAAGTTACAAGTTCTACATCTTTGCTTGAAATTCTCTGTCTTCATATCTTCTTCTTTTTCTGCTGATTTCTGGTATCTATTTGCACAGGTCTGCAGCATTGCCTGCTGTCAGGGACCAGTCCTTACGTTGTTAATGGTGTGGTAACATATTCAATAATTATAATTGTAAATATAATTAAAATACCCAAGAACAGAGTCAATGGGAATAAGTGTTTTTTGCTTTATTTGGTTTGCAGATCGATAGAAGAGAAATTGTATTTTCTTACCACTTTCTTGGTAAGTATTCCAATTGTATTGCAAAGGGAAACTTATAAGTTGGGTAGAAAGAGCAAGTTGTCACCCTGCTTTGTCAGTGGTATAAAATGTGCAAGATGATCAGGGTAGACCAAGTAAGCAGTTTCCAAAGTGAAATAATGTTGTAGCTATCATTTCATTTACAATGTTTTGGTAGCTGCAAATGCTGGCATTTGCCTATAAAATTATTACAAGTGTTGACACAAAACACTGCTAAATTTATATGTTTATTTTCACAAATTAAAAATCTGTTTTTTGTTATTTACCAGATTGCAAAACAGATTTTTCACACTAAGAAATCTTGAAGCTTTTTCTTAAATTAACAGAAATTACAGCTGTAACAAAACACGTTTTCTACACTTAATCCAGTGTAAAATCTGATGTTTTTGTATGTCACATGGAAACATCTCACCACATGAAGCCTATGTGATTATATTTTCCCCTTGACCATTTTTAAGAGAGAATATTCACCATCTTAAACTTTATAGTGTCATAACCATATTGTTATCGATACTCCATCTGTTAAATTATGTGGGATGTTTTCTAGAAGGAAAAAATGGTGAAAAATTAGTGCATGATGCTTGTTTCTAGTCTACAAGTGTTCTCCAAGTAGACTTACAGAAAATTCTGGGAGAAGCGGTTGTAAGAAATCCAGTCTCTCCAGTCAAATTATGGTTTCACATAACAAAGACTGATGTGCATGTCCTGTGAGGAGAGGCTGAGGACACATTGGTTGTCCAGTCAGTGGAAAAGAAGGCTAAGAGGCAACCTCATCACTCTTTACGGCTTTGTGAGGAGGGGAATTGAGGAGGCAGACGCAAGTCTTTTCTCCCTGGGAGCCAATGACGGGACATGCAAAAATAGCACAAAGCTGCACTGGGGAGGTTCAAACAGGACATTAGGAAAAATTCTTTTACCCTGAGGATGGTCAAACACTGTAAGAGGCTTCGTAGAGAGGTGATTGATGCCCAATGCTTGTCAGTGTTCAAGAGACATTTGGATAATGCCCTCACTGAGATGTTTTAAATTTTGATTAACCCTGAACTGGTCAGTCCCTTCCAAATGAACTGTTCTATTTTCCACTCCTATGCTATGCTATGCTATGCTGTGCTATGCTGTGCTATGCTATGTTATGCTATGCAACGCTATGCTATTCATTTCAAATGTTTTAGCTCTGGAAGTAATTGTACAGTTTCTACCATTATTTATAATCATTCTTCATTGGCATTTGCGATCAATTGTGATAAATAAAATCAGAAATTAAGCATGTTTCATTTTTCCAAATTGCTGTCAACTTTGTCAGGAGTGCAAATATTCAAGTTAAAAAAATAACCAACCAACCAAACTAACAAACAAAAGAACCTAACAAACAAAAAAATGTAAAATATGATCGCTAATGCATGTAATACACAATTATTTTGGCATAATTTTTTTTTTGTTCTTAAGAGTCATAATCTGTTCTAGTTTGCAAATAATGACAACAAGGATAGAGGATCTTTACTCAGAGTTACCATTTGAAACAAGTATATATTAACTTTCTATTCATAATAATTCAGAAAACTGTGTAGAAAGTAAAAATCACTTTTGTAAAAAATGCAGTATAGGTAAGAAATTCTAAAAACAAGTAAGTTTTGAAGTAGTTAAAGACCTCTTCTGCTAATGTTCCATACTTGTAGTCAGGACAAATTTCTTTTAATGCTGGTGTTCAGAGAGTATACAGAAGGTAAGGATTACTGACCTGACCTTAGAATACTCATTTATTACAATAATTATTTGTTTGTTTGTCTGTTTTTAAATAAAATACCATATATATTTCATACATTCGTATTGATTCTACTGAGATGTAAGAACTATACATGGTATACTCCTTTGTAGATGTACCAAAGTAGAGGAAACTTTGAGAACACATCTTTACATTGCTTTTCTATACATGTGGGTGTTTTGCTACGTGCATTTAGAAAATACGATTTTCTACTATACCATTCAAGTTCTTGCATATTTTTCTAAAGAAAACCTGCTGGTTCTTTGTCATCAGTATTGGACAACATGGC
>VXAV01003576.1:128006-140076 GCA_013399715.1 Alectura lathami
ACAGAATAGACCAATTTCCTAATCTCAGATTTAATTCATAGTTCTGATAAGAAGCGAAACCAATACAAAACGTGATCATTTGATGCTGAGTAAACTTCACTATAGAAGGCTGAATGAAAACACAGAAAGATGCCTACATTCTTGCATGCTGTTAGGAGAGTCACGATCTAGAATGTTCTCATTTCCAGGCCAAAATAAGATTAAGAAAGGTTTATCTGATTTCCCCAATTCAAATCCCAATTTCATTTTATAGGTTACATCTGCATTACAGAGTGAAATGAGTCAGAGTCATTTATTTTCACAAAATGCACTATATTGTCTCTATATCTATGCTTCCTAAACAGGAAAAACAGAGGTCTCATCCATACTACCTAGTAAGAATGATGATTGGCACACAAAAACCTGCAAATGACAGACAGTATCTAGGAGACAGCTCATTGGCAGGTGTCAAACATTCACCAAAGTGTAGGCGAGGAGAAGTGAAGGGGAGATGTATATGTACAGCTTTAAGAAATGTTAAATTAAATTAAACTGAAGTATTTTAGACTGCAGATCAAATCTTAGTGACATTAAAAGATGAAAATCTTCTAAAGACTTTGTTTAAAATTGCAGCAAAACTATAGAATGTCCACAGATACCTGAAATGATTGGGTATCAATGTCCAACAGCAAAAGGAATTAGTAAGGAAGGAAAAAGAAAAAATCTCTGACATAATATGAACCATTTTCTCGTTGAAATTCAGGATGAATAGCTAAACTAAAAATCCTAACCAACATTAGAAAAATTTAAAATATGAACTAAAACAAGCTTCTGTGGATGAACTTTTAGGTCTAGTGACTATATTAGGAACAACACTTCATTAGGTCAGAAGTACAAGATGTAGCTTCTGTGGTATTAAGTGTGAAGAGACATTGTATGACTAGTTTTTTGTATGTGCATTTACACCTTTGGCAGGTGAGTGAAATTGATTTAGCTCAACAGCACTGAGAAGGTTACTTCCTCTGCCAGTTGTATACTTCAGCATCTGATTCATAGACAACTGTATTGGTTGTGGATCATCTCATGACATCTACAGTGCGTCTTCACTGCATGGAGTTTTAAGACAAATGAAAATCGAACAGATCATTGGAAGGTTTTAAGGGAAATTTAAACAGTTTTGAATTTGGATCTAGACAGGTGGAGGAAAAAGACTTGTGATTTTGTCAGAAGTCACAGAATATGTTATTTTTTTTTGTCAGCATTACTCTTAACTAAAAAGGACTCCTGTAACTTTCTAATCAGGTTTTTCAGTCGTAACCAGTAGCTGAAATAGTACTGTGAAAACCTCCATGGCCACCTTAATAAAATATTTGTCTGCTTCTTAATTTTAGTAAAATTTATACCCCTGGTGAGGTAATATTTTCATATAAGAAGATGTTAAAGTCATTTTCTCTTTAATCCACTTTTTGTGTTGTCAGAATGGTATCAAAGGGCTTTTGTGTGAAAAGTATTTGAGTCCTGATAGTAGTCATTACTATAAAGCACATTGACTGCTCAGTATCTCTGAAGTAAGTGTTGTAATAATATATGGCATTTTTACTCTAAAGATATTTGTTTTCTTCTCAATAGATTTGAATAGTTTATCTATGTTTAATTGCACTTGTCTGCATTAGAATACAATAAATAATAAAGTGTTATCTGAAATTCATGTGGTAAAACATTCTTACAAATCATTTGTGAAGTGTCTTAAAAGCTCCTTGTGTGATGAAGTGGTATAGCATATCCATTGTTTTTCCACTGAGATCAGTCAAGGTTCAAGCACTGTCAATAAAACAGCATTCACAGCCACTTACCCATCCTTCATGTAATAGCAGACACCATCAATCATTTCCACTTCAGGAAAAGTTCAGATCTGTCTACATGAGTTCTATTCAAGCGAACATAACTATCATATTTGAGTGCCTTATAAAAGAGAACTTTAATTTAAAATATGGCTGAACAGCTGAACTGTATTTATCCTTACTCTCCAAAATATTATTGAAATGTGTTTTTTTTTTTCCTCTTTCTTTTAGTGTATATTTCTATTTTGAGCTTCTCATTTTGCTGTTGTTGCTGTACTCTGAAAAGAATAAAGTATATCTTCTATTCTCAACACCATGAAACCTGGTACTTGCCCTGATTCTCTATAATGTAACATTTTTTTTTTTTTCCCCAGATTTGTAAAATGCAGCTCTTGAAGGAAAACAGGATCATTAATCAATAGAGACTTTTAAGTAACTTTGTACTCATACATAAAGTATTAAGACTTGCAATAACACTGTAAGGACACCATGAAGAAACAGACACCCAATCATTAAAAAGCAAAAGATATATAACCTTTCCAGCAAACACCAGGGAAATTTTGATACCGCATAGTGTCCAAAAGCAGAGAGCTTCAGAATCTTTCCTTGATCTTCAGTTTTCTTCAAAAAGTACTACAGGCTAGTCCTTAACATCAGTCTTCAAGTTTCATCCGACCGAATCAATCACTGCTGTCTCATTCCTTCATTGGATTAAACCTTTCTCACTGCTTATCTTCCATCTCTAGATTTCAAACTTCAACAAAAATTAGTAGCTGACAGTGATAATGAAGGTATGGTACAACATACTGCCTGTTACTTGCTTGTGAACAGAGTATGTTACAGCAGAAACTGGAGTCTTCACTATAAGGTGAGGAAGAAACTAAAGGGAAATCATCCCTGTTATCATTGCACTCAGCAATATATCTGCTTAGTGCATGGGATGCTCTCCCTGTGAAAGAGCAACATCTGTAAAATACCCATAAATATTATGTCTCCTTATTGTTCCCAAATAAGACATACAAGATAGAGATTCTAGTAACATCCAGGTAGAGCTGACATAGTTATTTTGTTATCTAATATATTGTATAGAGTGGGTCTAAGTTAGCTGTATAAGGCAAGAAAATACAAATACAGGAAATACAACAAAATTCTTAAAGATCAAAGATAATATTTATCAAATAAATGGAAAAAAGAAAAAAAAGGAGATGGAAAATTTCTCAGACAATATAAAAGAATAAAAAATAAGACCAGTCTATAGCAACAGATCTCAGACCATGCCTCCAATAAATATTTTAGCTTAGAAGAGTTTTTTGAAGGTTTTGAGTTCCATTGTTTCTTTAACAGGACTACTAGCGCAGGATAAGGCCTTGTACAAGACTGACAGTAATAAACTGAAAATCTTCCATCAACTACAGTAAGCTTTGGAAGAAATACAGATTTTATTATATGTGTTCACAATGTACAGGGTTGAATCTCCCTTTAAGCAATAAAAGCTTATTAGTCAGATCTTGTAGGTAGTCATTAGGGGACCAAAATTCATAAGCAGTATTCATGAGCCTTTTGAACTCAACGTGTAATAGGGATCTCAGTTCTGTGATGTTTCTGAGCTGCTACTGGAACTAAATCCTTCCTGTACTTCTGAATCAGACACAATCATTGTGTAACAGCCAATGATGAGTGGTTACGTAATTAGGGCCATTAGTGCACACACCTGTCTAATATGAAATTTTATCCCTAGTATCAGAAATCATAAAAATATAGATGTATCACTGACTGAAGAGCAAAATACATCGAAAGGAATTTTTCAAATGCATGGGTGGATGCTGCTATCTAACTACCACCAGTGTCTCATAAAAACATTCCCTATGATTTCTTTTATACTCTTAAATTATGGCTTGGCAGGAGAATATCCGTCAGTGAACTGTGGCAAGTAATAGTATTTCTTATTATTATCTTAGTCAGAGGTCATTTATAAAACTATTTAAGTTCTGAAAAAGGGCAAATTCCATTGATTACTTCCAACTAGAAAAGGAAAACAAGTACCCGAATAATGTAACAGTTTGAATTATTTTTTTTTTTCTAGTTCAAACAATACACCAATCTGTTGTTCTGATGATTTTTTACAAACATAAGTATTGGTCATATGCTTTGTTATATAAATTTTTATTTTTTTTTTCATTTTAATTCACAACAGTTCTTCTTAAACAGCCATTCTATGATTCTATGATTGTACAAAACAGAAAGTTTGTATTTTTTTTCTTTCTGTATTCACCTAAATCAGTATGATAACTACTAACAAAATTTCTTTTGTTCTGATAGAATCATAGACTCATAGAGTGGTTTGGGTTGGAAGGGACCTTAAAGATCACCTAGTTCCAAGCCCCTGCCACGGGCAGGGACACCTCCCACTGGACCATGTTAATCAGAGCCCCATCCAGCCTGGCCTTGAACACTTCCAGGGAGGGGGCAAACACAACCTCTCTGGGCAGCCTGTGCCAGTGTCTCACCACACTCACAGGAAATAATTCCTTCCTAATATCTAGCCTAAATCTCCGCTCTTCCAATTTATGGCCATTACCCCTCATCCTGTTGTTACACACCCTTCTGAAGAGTCCCTCCCCAGCTCTCCTGTAGGCCCCCTTCAGGTACTGGAAGGCCACTATCAGTTTTCCCTGGAGCCTTCTCTTCTCCAGGCTGAACAACCCCAGCTCTCTCAGCCTGCCTTTGTACGGGAGGTGCTGCAGCCCTCTGATCATCTTTGTGGCCCTCCTCTGAACCCCCTCCAACAGCTTAATATCCTTCTTGTGTTGGGGGCCTCGGAACTGGACACAGTACTCCAGGTGGGGTCTCACAAGAGCAGAGTAGAGGAGCAGGATCACATCCCTCACCCTGCTTCTCTTGATGCGGCCCAGGATGCGTTTGGCCTTCTGGACTGCAGGCGCACATTGTTGGCTCATGTTGAGTTTTTCATCAACTGACACCCCCAAATCCTTCTCCTCAGAGCTGCCTCCAGCCATTCTCTGCCCAACCTGTATTTGTGCTTGGGATTGCCCTGACGCAGGGGCAGGACCTTACGCTAGGCCTTGTTGAACTTCAGGAGGTTGGCATTGGCCAACTTCTCCAGCCTGTCCAGGTCCCTGTGGATGGCATCCCTTCCCTCTAGCATGTCAACGGCACCACACAGCTTGGTGTCATCTGCAAACTTGCTGGGGGTGTGCTCGATCCCACTGTCCATGTCACCAGCAAAGATGTTAAACAGCGCTGGTCTGGTCCCAGCACTGAAGGAGAGAAGAGGAAGAGAACATGTGAAGTGCTGGACGGGAGAACTCCATCTGGTGAAGCATCCTGAGTGTGGGCTCCGCTTGCATGTCTGTACACTAACGCATGGAGTATGGGGAGCAAGCAAGTTGAGTTACAGATGTGTGCAGGCCTGCAGGGCTATGACATCATTGGCATCACCAAGACATGGTGGGATGGCTCTCATGAATGGAGTGTAGGAATAGATGGTTATAAACTCTGTAGGAAAGACAGGCAGGGGAGAAGGGGAGAGGGTGTTGTCCTCTAGGTCAATGACCAGCTGGAGTCCATGGAGCTCCACCTGGGGATGGATGAGGAGCTGACAGAGTGCTTATGGGTCAGGGTTAAAGGGAAGGCAGGGGAAGGGGATCACATAGTGGGGGTCTGCTACAGGCCACCTGATCAGGATGAGCGAGGGGATGAGCCCCTCTATAGACAGATAGGAACAGCTTCACATTCACAACCCATGGTCCTCATGGGGAACCATGATGTTATGTGGGACAGTATGTATATCGCTGTATATTGCTCATCACCAAGACTCCAGTCTCTTTCCTTAGAGTTTTTTTTTAATCTATTTACTAAATATTTTGGAACATGCCTTTCATTAATTTCAACAAAAGAATGTACAGTCTGTTCTGAGATACTACTTCATGCATTTTCTTATCTACTGATATATGATTAACCCATTTTTACTGTCGCAATCTGATCTCTGTATAACAGAAGACCTCCTTAATTAAATTTATCTTCAGTGACAATATGTCAGAAAAATATTTATTCATTATATTGAACTTAACATTGACAGAGGATGCACCACAAAATCTGATAATGTATCATTGGCAATGTGTATTTGCCATGGTTAATAGCTGTCATTTTTTTAAATATTCACAGTATTTCAAGTCTGAGTCTTCCCTTTTTCTGAACTAGCAAAGAAGGGCAACACATCGATCATCACAAAATAGTTCTGCCAGGGTAAAATTGATGAAGGTTGAATTTCAATTTATTTGTCCTCATATATATATATTATAGAAAAGCATACATTTTGCTTCCAGGAGTCTGTAAATAAGAAGATGGCATTGTACAATGACTTTAAGAGGTGCAAGAAAAAAATACAAGATGCTAATATCTTCAGTTATCTTTATAGTGCTTGAAGAGTTAGATATCAACAACCTGTTTAAATCTCAGTTTTTATGGTGTGTAGGGGAGGTAGCCTTTTTTTTTTTTTTTTGTCCTCTTTTTTACATCTAATCTGTAGGCTTTGTCACGTAAGATATGGTGAATAAAGAGGTGCATACTAACATTTGTTTCCTGAGTGTAAGCAGGCTAATCATCTTTCATTGTCCCATCTGTCAAACCAAGGTACCTAAACGAATACGTAATACCTAGGGGCTACAATTTATTAATAATTGGAAAGTTAAATTTAATATTACATCAATTAGGGAAAACTTTGGGAAAAAGTAGTAGGCCATTTCAGTTTAGCACAATATGAATTCTTAATCACATGACTCAATGTCTTAGCAAAAGTATCTACTCATTTTATGCATTTCCCAAGCAGTGACTTCTCAGCTTCTGATCTATTTCTACCTCAGCCAGGATGATCTGTTTAGCTGGAAAGGTGAAAAATACATTCATACTATTTGATCTCCCAATTTTCACTTGTTTTTTTTTTTAGATTTTCAATAAACATTTACTATAGAAATATGCAATAGACAAAATAAATTATTTTCAGAAAATGGTATTTTCGTTAATTTTGACTGTAAGCCTTTTTTTTTCCCTTTATTATTTTTTTTCTTTTGAAAAAAGCAGCCATGTTCTGAAGATCATCAACTTATTCACATGAATACAGATATGATAACTTATAATATCCACAACACTTCTTAAGTTTAAAGCCAACTGTATGTTTGTTAATAATCCTTACAGGTCCAAGGTATTGATGATCTTAAGAGAGACATAAAGGTTAGTCTGTTCCCTAAGGTTATGCTCTGAATCAGTCATAACATCTCATTTTCAAAGAAAAATAATGCAGTACTTGTGATTTGAAGACATTCTTTCTGTCATTAGAGGAAGTGGATCATAACTAATGCATATTGTAAACCATATTAAGGAATAGTAAAATGATACCTTCATAAGCAAATGATTTCAAAGTCCAGTTAAATAATAAATGTGTGAGTAATAACCAAGGATAAAGGAGAAAAAGTACAGTAGGCGCAAGTAGATTCAAAGGCAATTTAAACATAATTTTTTAAATTAATGTCTGAGGCTCATTTTCCAGGCTAGTAAATATAATAAATAAATAAAATCCGAAAAACAACAAAAATCCCTAGCTACAGCAAAAGCTTCAAACAAATGGGGTTGATACCAGTGTTAGAGACATTGTGAAAAATGTTTTTTCAAAAAACAGCACAAAATCTGCTACAGGTTTACTTATGAAGAAACACACAAGCAAAACACCACATTTTACAGTGCTTTTTATAGCGAAATAACTGTGTAATTCTCCAGAGAATTTAGCACTTATTCTAAAGAGCCGTCACTTACATGAACAACAGGTGTAGATGTTGGTGACATAAGGAGCTGAAGAAAAGTAATGTGTAACTATAGAAAGGGTCCTTGGGAAAATGTAAAGCAGCTAAAGTTGAAGAACACATGATCCCTGAAGCCAGGCCTGCTTAAAGCAAAGATTGGAAGCAATGGATAATGGATATCCTCAAAGATTAGTCTTACAGAAACTAATAATTAATTATTGGGCATTTTAATTAATAGAAATTTCCTCTAGCAAATAAAAGTTCCTTTTCACTCTGTAATTGAATGTCCATACACTATGAGTAGCTAAATGTTTTGGTTTTCTGAACAGTAAATATGTCCAAAACCACCATTATGTTACTTAAAATAAACAGGGAAATATAAGCAAATCAGTTAAATATCTTATTTTGCAATTGTCTGGTTATTGAATTAATAAGTATTTTGTTGTAATAATCATAGAATGAATCATAGAATCTTAGAATGGCTTGGGTTGGAAGGGACCTCAGAGATCATCTAGTTCCAACCCCCCTGCCGTGGACAGGGCTGCCAGCCACTAGCTCACTAGATCAAACTGCCCAGGAACCCATCCAGCCTGGCCTTGAACACAGCCAGGGATGGGGCAGCCACAGCTTCTCTGGGCAGCCTGTGCCAGCGCCTCACCACTCTCTCAGTGAAGAGACAGTGGTGTTAATAGTATGGTATTAATAGTAATAATGTGTTAATAGTGTGGAATAAGGTGTTAAGTCTCAGAACCTCCTGAATAAAATAAGGTATTCAAAAAGTTTAATTTAACAACCAGGTATAATTTCCTAATGCAAAAATATGAAGTATTAGAGAGTAAGTATTCATCACTCTATAAATAATGATTTACCAAGTCTTCATGGGAATACATAAGGTAGGATAAGAAAACAAAAGTCTGGATTTTCAGAGACAATTTGATTTTTGTCCCCATTGCTGGAGCAAGTAAACTTCAAAATTACCAATCTTCTGCCAAATATTTTAGCATACAAATGTGTTAAGACTATTCCATCTTATTCTGTCAGATTGATCAAAAAGAGTTAAAGATGACTGAATCTGCAAATAAATGACAGCTATAGTCTGTCATAGAAAATTTTCTCCCATATATATATGTGTATGTATTTATATATGGATACATATATATATAAGTATGTCTTATTAAAAAAAAATAAAAGTTTAACAATCTGCCATGGAGGAAGACATGGATAAGGAGTATTTAAGTCAATTGCAAGGCATGCATCACAAGCTGTAAGCCATATACAAACTTGTGGGACCAGAAGGGGGACAGTCAAGGTGCTGAGAGGTCTGAACAATATCACTGCAAAGCCACTGCCTATCATCATTGAAGGATCACAACAATCAAGAAAGGTGTTTATTGACTGCTCCTATCCAACATACTTGAGTCTGTGATTCGGGCTTCAGACATTCATGGCTAAAAAGTCTTTAGTCAGTGAAAAGGAATAAAGAATGTGAGGTGATTCCCTAAGCCCCCTTTTTACCTGTGAAAAGGGATTTTTCAATTTCTGTTTCAATTTTAAATTGGATTGAGGGTAAACATTTTCTAACTATCTCCATTGTACAGAAATAACTACTAAATAAGCAAATAAGCCATGAGTAAGTGTGTCAAGTCCTGGCAAAATGTTGTAAAAAGGCTTAAAGAAAAAAGCAGAAAATCAGAAAGCAGATGAATCAACAATGTCTCATGTCTTTAAGGATAAGTTGTTTAGGATGTGGGAAGATCTCTTACAGAACATAGAAATGTCTTGCACATGAATCCCTTGAAAATTTGGCTGGTATGCCTATGAAAAAAATTGCTCAGACTCCTTGGGAAGTTTCTGATGACAGTCGTTGGAGGAGTTTTTCCTGTGTTTCTTTTGCGTAGCTCTCAAAGTGAAGAAAAAATTGCAGGATGCTGGAATATATGTATGAAAACGATATCAGTACTGAAAATTAAAACGTCATTTAAATTTTTAAATGTCTTCTCAGATATACATAATGTGTCTCACAAGAGCAGAGTAGAGGAGCAGGATCACATCCCTCACCCTGCTTCTCTTGATGCGGCCCAGGATGCGTTTGGCCTTCTGGACTGCAGGCGCACATTGTTGGCTCATGTTGAGTTTTTCATCAACCGACACCCCCAAATCCTTCTCCTCAGAGCTGCCTCCAGCCATTCTCTGCCCAACCTGTATTTGTGCTTGGGATTGCCCTGACGCAGGGGCAGGACCTTACGCTAGGCCTTGTTGAACTTCAGGAGGTTGGCATTGGCCAACTTCTCCAGCCTGTCCAGGTCCCTGTGGATGGCATCCCTTCCCTCTAGCATGTCAACGGCACCACACAGCTTGGTGTCATCTGCAAACTTGCTGGGGGTGTGCTCGATCCCACTGTCCATGTCACCAGCAAAGATGTTAAACTGCACTGGTCCCAGTATGGATTCCTGAGGGACGCCACTTGTCACCGGTCTCCATTTCGACTTTGAGCCATTGACCACAACCCTGTGGGTGCGACCATCCAGCCAGTTCCTTATCCAGTGAGTGGTCCATCCATCAAATCCATGCTTTTCCAATTTAGTGACCAGGATGTAATGCGGGACAGTGTCAAACGCTTTGCACGAGTCCAGGTAGATGATGTCAGTTGCTCTTCCCTTATCCACTGATGCTGTTACTCCATCATAAAAGGCCACCAAGTTTGTCAGGCACGATTTGCCCTTGATGAAGCCATGCTGGTTGCCACCAATCACCTCATCTTCATTTTCCATGTGCCTTAGTAGATCCTTCAGGAGAATCTGCTCCATGATCTTGCCAAGCACAGAGGTGAGACTGACTGGCCTGTAGTTCGCTGGATCTTCCTTTTTCCCTTTTTGAAAATGGGGGTGATGTTTCCCCATTTCCAGGCAGTGGGAACTTCACCAGCCTGCCATGACCTTTCAAATACGATGGACAGTGGCTTTGCAACTTCATCTGCCCGTTACCTCAGGACCCATAGATGGATCCCTTCGGGTACCATGGACTTGTGCACCTTCAGGTTCTTTAGACGGTCTTGAACCTGATCTTTGCTTACATTGGGCGGATCTTCCTTCTCCCAGTTCTTGCCTTTGCTTTCTGCAGCTTGGGAGAAAATCAAAGCTAACTAACAAAACAACCAGAAAAAAACAATAAGCAGTATCATAAATTCTTTATCCTATTGTACTGTTAAGGAAAAATATTTCCAACCATAATGCTTGATGCTCAACTTTTATTTTCTTGTATTTTTCATCAATACTAAGTAGTATATTTCTCTGTACTTCAAAACTCTGATAATATCAGAAAAGAGTAAAAATAAAAATATATATAGAATACCTTATTAGGATGCACATCAGGAGGTGTTTGAGTTTTTTGTGGGTGAATAAATCCACCAGCATTTCAGCTTCCTAATGCATATCCTTTATTTTATTGCTAGAATGAAAGATTAGCAGCCTACAGAGTGCTCCATGAAAATTAAATCAGTGTTTCTTTCTCTGACATATTGTTTTGAGTGAAATTTTATTAACATTTTAATTATATTAACAGAATGAAATGTAAAAACATTGTGACCGTACATATGTTTATGTTCATGAAAAGTGAAGGAGTTTTACAAGGTTTAACTTTGCGACTGGAAAGGAGAAGAACAGTTCATTTCTTGAGATGGTGGGTGAACAGATGTTATTTTAGGAAATCTGCTGAAGGAAAGTTTACTGCATGTAATATTATATGTTTTTATGTAATATATTAATTATATTTTTCATATCATGTATCATTACATATAAATTTATACATTTATATAAATTATAAAACTGTTACACATTTCTTTGAAAATATATAGAAGAACATTTTGAAGATTCATTACCCCTAACATGGGATGTTAAAAACTAGATATGTATTTTAATCATTGTAAACTCCCTCAACAGTTAGTGGCAAGAAAAGACCGCTTCCAGAAAATCAGTTTTCCCATCCTAAAAAATGTTAATATAATTAAGGAAATTAATTTCCTTGAAAAATTTTTGTGCTTCATGCTGTTTTCAAAAGGAATATCTACAGAAAAGAAGTATGTATTAAAAATGAAATTAAATTAATAAATAAAATAAAACATTTTTAAAAATACTTACAGGCATTAAATAACCCAGGTCTCCCTGTTCTTCAATACAATGCTAGTATTTCAGATGCTTTTGATAATTTTATTGACACAGAGATAAGCTTTTTTTAGACTATCTCTTCAGCTCCTAATACAGGATATCTATATATTCATCTTGCTTCATTTCAGAGATAAATCCAGAAAGCACAGATAAATCATTGGACTTTGAATCCAGCTAGAAGAGGTACCCTGCTTGTCTAAGATCTCATGCAGTTCTATATTTTCACCAAAAAACTGTCTTAAAAAAAAAAAAAAAAAAAAAAAAAAACTTT
>VXAV01003576.1:152631-164356 GCA_013399715.1 Alectura lathami
CAAGAAACTTTATTTAGCACCTATACCTACTGTTAACAAACATCTACATCATCAAAATATTAAACTTATAAACAAGTCAAAGGAATCAATTTTTAAATAGAACAAAGAAAATATCTTACGTTGTCAAGATGGTTTACAGAGAAAAGGAAATCATGATTTTATGTTTTACAAGACAAAGTTTGAAGGGACAGTCAAAAGATATGCCATTCATTTCATGGCCACATGGCTACCTTAACAGCAATTCCCGTTTTATATATAAATTGTTTTATCTACAGCTTTCTCGATCTTATTCACAACTCAGATAGCTCAGATAGATTTTTTTTTTCTTTTCCAGATAAGAACAGCATAGCAAAAAGAGTAGCTAGAGGTGTAAAAACAAGAGCTGCCTGGAGCAGTTGCAAAGTAATAAAGTAGCATCATTCAGATGAAGTGCTTCCTTTAGCACATCTTTATTGTGCTATTTGATTCTGGCTGACACAAATTTCTCCTACTTCTCAGCATCCCTAAAACTTCATGTAGCATTTCAGGTCATTTGACCAACAGAACTATTTGTTCTTACGATGACGATAATGAACATATACAGTAGTTGTTGCTGTACATCATTATGTAACTACGAGCTTCTCATTTAGCAGGAATATTACACTTTAAATATACGACTTTGATGTGCTTTTTATTGCATTACAAGGACAAGTCATTAGGCTTTCATTTAGCCTGCTAGAAAACTGTCTGTTTTGAGATAGTTTCCTCCATATTACAAATTGAAAACATGGAATGGTATCACCATGAACGATATGATTTAGCTCTGAACAGAGGCCATTGGAACAGGCGTAGAAGAATGTCTGCACAAATACTGCAGTTAGTGAGCGATTGGGAAAATAGTAGCTAGGAAACTTTGTGCAGTAGCTGTAATGTGTACAGAAAGTATGTTTAACTCTGTCTCATATCCAGGTGTAACAGATAAAGCCTTTTTCTGTTTGTTTCCACACCTCTCCCACTCCCGCCTTGAATGTAAACATTCTTTCATTTAAATACTTATGCAACACAGTCATTACTGCTGTTAAAACTTCTTAAGATTATGTGTGAAGAGATATTTATGTAGAAAGGCTAGTACAATGTTACTGACAAAACATGTTTCAGCTTCAGCTCTCTTCCTATGAGCTACAAAGGCTTGCATAGTCATAGATGGTAGATTACTCGCAGATTCCTGCCAGAAAGTGCTTGCTAGTTCCTTTGTTGAGTATGTAATATTATACAAGGTCTTGTGAGTCTGAAAGCATATGCTTCAGATAGTCCTGTTGCTGCGATTGTGGGCTCTAAGTCTGCATAATTAGCGTGCTCTTGAATACAGTCTTGTGCTATGTTTATGAGTTAGAACTCTACAGCTATAATTGCCTTGTATTATCCCTTAGCAATATCTATACACCAAGTTCAGAGCCCTGGCTATGACTGAATAATGGAAGATAATACTAAAATAATTAGCCTCCTGATCTTGCATTAAACAGCATAACTTGAAAGCAGCTCATGACCTGCTCTTTTTCTGACATATATTCCAGTAACTAACAAATCAAACTTAATGTCATTACGGAAAAAATTAGACATCATCCTTCTGCTCACAATAACTTTGTAAATGTGGTAGGTGAAGATGAGTAGCAGAGAAGAGTGACATCTCTGCAGGGTAATTACCTAAGAAATGTTCTAAGAAATGTTCTGTTTCCAAGTCTACATCATTATTTCCTGCATTACCTACTGCAGTTGGAATGGTTTACTCTTCCACTGTCGTCCTTTTCATTCATTATTTGTTACCAGATCATATAAAAATATTAATAAAGATAGCAAAGTTAAAAATATAGAGGGGAAAAAAAAAAAAAAAAGGAATGATTTGGTTATCATCATCCCACTTCGGTTGTCACTAATATTTTGTCCTCATAATAGGTGCAAATAAATAAAGCAGTCCAAGGATCTTTGCTGTCAAGACTAGATGACATGTTACGTCTTGTGTCCATATAGCTCAGATTTCTTCCCCCTCAGAACAGAGTATAAGTGTTCAAATTCATTTTAAGAAAGGCCTATGCTGTTTCCTGGGTATGCATTTGTGCCCACATTGCGAAGAACTTGGAAAAATTCTGGCTGGGTAAAAGCATGTAGGTCTTCGTGGCCACCTGCAGCATGCTCATACCACACTATGCATGCTGTATATTAGAACATAAGAAATGCTAGAAGGAAGCCTGACAACGTAGGAAAACCCAGAGACAGAAGTAGTGTATGTACATCCTGCTAAATCTGTTGGGTGCAACACAGCCATAACAGATAGTCTGATTTTGATGAAGTCATATATAGGGCAATAGCACCTTCTTTTTTTCATATTCTCATGTTCCTGTTCCAAAAGCAGTAGGTAAACTGATGATTGATGAATGGAAGCACATAAATGGCTGACAAAATATATCTAACCCTTTCTTTGTTGGGATTTATTCAATATTTATGGGGGATAAAACCACTGTGGGCTTGAATATACAAAAGCTTGACAGATATCTCTCTGACTGCAAACTGATGTTCAGATAACTAATTCTTGTCTCACCAGTATATAAAGACTGCTAAGACTACTATTGTAAATGCCTTACTTGTGCCATTGTTTTAATTATTTGTTAAAGAAATACAAAAAGAGGTAATTACTCTCCAGATTTGATTCCAACTTGTTGTTGATTTGCTGCTAGAAAACATTGAGAAAGTTCTGGAGTTTGGTTAGTTAGTTACTGTAAAATGTGCAAGTATCTATTTACTCATATGTGCAAGAATCGTCCAGGCATCTGTTTTGGTTTTTGATCTACTACCATTATTGCTTATAAAATTTAGTTTAGTGATCACCTTGAGAGGTCTTTACCAAGGTGTTTTAGTTCCTTTATTGCTTAATTTCTTCCTCCCCAAATGTTGTAATTTTTCTACGTTTAACAAATTGTCTTCAGTCTGAGTCTGAATATGCTGTGATACAAGGACAAGTCCTTCTGTGATACATATACTCTTTAAAAACTGAACTGTGATCATAAAGCACCTCTGAAGTGAGTCTGCAGCCAGACTCTTTCTGAGACACAGACAGGCACTACGGCAGGTGATGACATCTGAACACTTCACAGTGCTAAGACCAAAAATGTCCTTCTCTGATCTCAGTAAGCATTATCAGTAAACCTTTGAACAGGCAATCAATGAGCCCCAAAGAGCTGTAGGTGGAGGATGTAAGTCTCCCTTTCATTTCTTTCCTACTGTACAACTGGCAATATTACAGTGGAAACAGAAAAGGAGTGGAGGCATATAGAACATGGAGATTTGTATCAGAAATACTTAATTATGACAAATAAATGAACAAATAATCATTCTGATATTACTTTGTTTATTCATCAGACAGTGTGACTCCTCTTCTTACTAACAATGCAGGAAATCCTAACCTCGTTTTTATTTTACAATAATTGCTCTAGAAAAGACAGAATGCTTTAAAAACATTACCTAGGCATAACTAATACCTTTCTAGTTTTGTGGAGAATCTGCAGTAACAACTCTGAAACATCTTGCCTTACTTTTTTTCCAAAATCTGTAATAGCTTTTAAGAGGGGTATGATCACAGGAATTGGACTGGGACAGTTTGGGTGTAGGTCTATAGGGAATCTCAAGCTTTTAACCATTTTTTTTTTTTTTAAGTGAGTTTTGTCAGCAGCAATAGCTCAAGAAATCAGTGGATAAGTGAGGAAATTTATTATTGCTGTTATTCTTGCAGTTGATTAAGAGTATCCTAAACATTCATGATGTGAATATCACATGAAGTGCCATCTGTTAACTAGAAATTATTTAACTACAGCAAGACTCTAAGCTTGCTCTCTGTGGAACAAGGCTGAAGATCTTTTTTTAACAGAATATACTTGACATCAGAAAAGGGAGAATAGGATAAGAATTAAGCCAAAAAATAGATTTTTATCCATGTAAACTATCCTAGAACCTAAGACAAATGTTAATACTAAAAATCTATGATGAAGCTCCAGAAGCTGTTAGCTTCACTAACCTGCATCTTTATTTTTGATACAATTTTTTTTTTCCCTCACAAACAGTATGAAAATCTTCACTTACACACTATATGAAAAGCTTCATACCTAAGGGGACTAATTGGCCATTGTCTTTCTCCAGTTGTGCAATATCATCTATGTGATATGAATTTGCATAGTATCAGCTCAAATCCACAATTACTGTCTATAAATGATGATACAAAGAACAAGAAGTCAAGACAGAGTGCTCAGATTTCTCAGATCTCATGTTATCTTTTCTAATGTGCAAAAAAAAAATACAAATAACATCTTTGAAAAAGGTATGAGTATCAAAAACACTGAAGTGAATCTCAATACAAATTTACACGAAGCAAAGACGGATTACTGATGAGATGCTCTGAAAATCATTGTCTTGAGATCCATCTCTTCGCACAAATGTCCTCAATAGCCAACTGAGACCCAATCCCAAATGTTAGGTTCTGCTTGTAGAAAAGTCATCTAAGTTATTATTTAGGAAGAGACTGGGAAGAAGCCACTGACTTCAGCCTGGATGCAGCCACCAATGCAGGTGCTTGATCTGTCCATCTGTGTGGTCTTTTCCCAGTCAGAGAAAACACTCTCTTCCCTTCGTCCTCCCCCATATCGGAATGTGCTTGACATACATACCATGATCAGACCAAGAAGCTGAGTTCATTGCCATTGTTTCTGCTGCAGGTCTACCTAGCAGGTAGTCTCAGACAAAAGTCATCAATGACTTATGTAACTTCCTAATCCTGTTCCCCTCCATTTGGCTACTCTTCTACTTCTATTTCTCTGTCCCAGTCTCCTCCCAGATAAACAAACCACCAACAGCTTATTTTCCCCCATCAGTCTCCGTTTTGCTGCACCTGTACTCACATTTACTAAGTCTGACACAATTGTCTGGACAATCTTGGTCTTATGTACTTTTACTGACCAGGTTACCTGGACCCTGCTGGCCCTGAAATGCTCTTCTCTCTTCAAAAGAGCCCCATTCTCCCCTCCAGTTACATGTTTGGGACAATTTTCACAGTGCTCCATCCCATGCCTTGAGCTGTGTGATTGCTTGCCATTATTGGTTATGGATAGCATATCTTCCCATCTCCTTCCCAGTCAGTTCCCGTGTCATATTCAGATGCAGTTTAACTCAGGACAGAGCACAGCCAGTAGTCTAGACATTCACCTGCAGCTCTAACATTCATAATGACTTACAACACTGTTTTTCATTACAGAATTTTTAAGTAAATGACAAAAATTTAATTCTGCTAAGCAGTATAGTTTAGTAATACATTTCAAATGTTCTTATTCATACTGATGCTACTAGTGATTTAGAATAGATTACATTAGATTAGATTAGATTTAAGTAAAAAACCTTCTTAAATTCCTGGCATTGATCATAAAGAAGTTACTCCTTCTTTACAGTAAAGTAACATCCAGATGCAATAACACTGAGCACGTCAATAGTAAGCTTTCCCTCCATAGTAAGCAGAACAAATCTAGCCATCTTAACTTAGGCAAAGAAGTCATAACACATATATTAGGAACCCAATGTGACCTGTTATAAAAAAGTTTTACATGTCTAAGGAGTACAAGAAATCCTGAAAGATGTAGGTTTGTAACTGTCTGGATGCCTACAAGAGGTTAGGAATTGCTTGAATAGCAATGACGGTTGACTACTTTTAGAGACAGAGTCCTAGGCCAAGGGACCTTCCAATTCCCTTACTGAGATAGCAGTTCAACATGATGCACATGGCTATTCAGTGGACTTTCTGTATCTAAAAGGGAGTTGTAAGAATGAAAGGAACAGACTCTTTAGCAGGGCCTGTTGTGACAGAACAATGAGAAATGGTTTCAAACTAATAGAATGGAGATTTAGATTGGATATAAGAAAAAAGTTTTTTATGATAAGGGCCGTGAAGCACTGTAACAGGTTGCCCAGAGAGCTGGTGGTTGCCCTGTCCCTGGAGATGTTAAAAGTCGGAATGGATGGGGCTTTAAGCAACCTGATCTATCTGTAGATGTTGCTGTTCATTGCAGAGGAGTTGGACTAGATGATCTTAATAGGTCCCTTCCAACTCAAATGATTCTGAGAATGGCTTGGTTTGGAAGGGACCTTCAAGATCATTTAGGTCCAAACTTCCTTCCACGGTCAGGGTTGCCACCCACTAGATCTTCTATAGCCATTTAATTTTGTCTGAAATTACCCACAAGATGATATTCACCTCTCTTCTTCAGCTGGGCAGGTAGTCCTAACACTCACAGAATCATGGAATTATCGAATACATGGAGTTGGAAGGGATCCACAAGGATCATCAACGCCTGGCTCCACACAGGACAACCCAAAATTCGAACCATATTTCAGAGAGTGTTGTCCAAATTCTTCTTGAACTCTAGAAGGCTGTGCCATGCCCACTGCCCTGGGGAGCCTGTTCTATGTCCACCACCCTCTGGTGCAGAACCTTTTCCTATCCCCCAGCCTGACTCTCCCCTGACGCAGCTCCATGTCGTTCCCTTGGGTCCTGTTGCTGTCCCCAGAGAGCAGAGATCAGCACCTGTCCTCCACTCCTCTCATGAGGAAGCTGTAGGCTGTCACGAGGCCTCCCCTCAGTCTTCTCCTATCTGGGCTAAACTGCCAGGGACCTCAGCCACTCCTCATACATCTTGCCATGCAGATCCTTTACCATCCCCTGAGGTCTCCTCTGAACACTCTTTAGTCGTTTTATGTCCTTTTTATATGTTGTTGCCCAAACCTGCGTACAGTGTTCAAGGTTAGGGTGCACTAAGAGTGGGACAAGTGGGACAATCTCTTCCATCACCCAGCTGGCAGCGCTTGGCCTGATGCACCCAGGGTATGGTTGGCTTTTTAGGCTGCTATGACACACTGCTGACTCATAGTCAACTTGACATCGGCCAGAAGCCCCAGATCCTTTTCCATGAGGCTGTTCTCCAATTTTTCATCCACCAGTCTGTACAGGCCTGTAATTACCTGGGTCTTCTTTCTTGGTCTTCTTGAAAATTGAAGCAACAATTGCCAGCTCCCAGTTGATTGGGACCTCTCTAGATTCACAAGACAATTGAAAACTAATTGAGAGAGCTCTTATAATGACACTAGTCAGCTCTTTGAGTAAGCTGAGTTGAACCCTGTTGGGTCCTACAGACTTACATGCATTCAGCTGGAGCTGCAAAACTTGCACAAATTCTGAGTTGGCTGTGATTTTATTGTTACCTCAGTCATGGTCCTCCAACTCAGAGCACATTAAAAATGACCAGCACAGATGGACCCAAAACACTTTCAAAAGCAGAATCCAAGGGGACCTTGCTAGCTAGCTCCCTGAGCAGCCTGAAGTCTGGTCTCTCCATATCAAGGGCTGAAGATTTGGTGGCATTTTACTTTCTATCACCAAAGATTTTATGCTCAACTACTTCATGGTCACTATGGTTGCTATGGCTGAGACAGCCACCCATCATTGCTTCACCCACAAGTCCCTCTCTGTTCACAACCAACATATCTAGGAAGGTACCTAGATTCACTTCATTCCTAATTCCATTAAAGAAAAGTAATATGATCAATATAAATGTTTAGAATCACTTAAAGACATTTATAAGGAAATAAAAGTTTCTGTGTTACTGTGTATTAAATTTCTGTGTATTAAATTATTACCATTTTATTGTTGATAATTTAAATATCAAACATGTACTTAACTTTGTAAATGTATTCTTTTGAAATATGTGGCTCTTGATAGCTTATTAATAATCTTCATTCCTGCCCTTGAAATGCACCACACATTGCCAATTAACTTAGAAAATTTGTTGCTGTTCAGGCATGTGTAAACACAATAGCTGATTCACCCACTTGCTTGGTATCTCCTTTTATTTATGTCTCTTTCACACACACAGGCACACACATATATATATACACATGCATTCTAATTACTAAATATCAAGAAAAATGCTAGTTATAATATTTTACATAGATTCTTAAATAATACTATTTGATATGTTTATAATCATGAATAAACAGTTCAATCCATGAGAAAAAAGTGTTACATTGTAATAAACAGAATGTTTATTTTTTATTATGAGGTAATTGATATAACACAAAGCAAATATCTGATCACTATTATTAAAATAATTCTCTATGCAGTGATTTTCACACAAAAATACAGGGTTATATTTCGAAGTGATGAGGAATGTAAAATGAATCATGTCCCACTACAGCCACAAGAGCCACATTACACAGAGACAGACTCATACTGAGAACTCATCTGACCTACTTAAAACTCATTTACCTTGATGCAAAGAGGACAAAAATGTCTAAAGTATTTCTCACTTGAAAGCTGACAGTTAACACAGAGCAGTTTGTTGTCATGTACCCACTCTTTTTAGCTTGTGTACTTTCTCTGCTTGTTCTTTAAAGCAGAGCTGTATTAATGGGTAGATTTTATTTCATCAGGTGATATAAATGCAAACTTAAAATATAGGCACCATTAGAGATGAAAGGCTAGGAGCATTATTGCCAAGTGAATAGGAATACAACAGCATGGTGTAAAGCCAATGATTTTTTGCAGTTAGGGACAATAAGAATGAGATTGCACTTCTAAATATTCTAAATACTAGGAACTAACACACAAAAGGAGCAGGCCTTTAGCTAAGACATGAAATAATACAATATGGAAACGTTTAAAGTCAAATACTGATCTTCAAAAGCTAAAATTATGAGGGTCACGTATTTTGTAGGGATAAATATTAAGGATATTTCTTTATTTCCATGTTTCTACATAATGATAGAAATATATTTTAGAAGTCTAAATTAATAAGTTCTTCAGTGGGGCAGTTTTCCCTTCCTCAGTACCTAAACATATCTATAAAAATGAAAAAAAAATATATACTAACAAAACTAAATCTACTAAATCTAAGCAGATTTAGAGAAAGAAGATTAGATATAGAAGCTAACTGTTGTTTGCTGGTCTTGATGCTCATACTGAATATGAAAGATGCAGGTTCAAAGTTACTGTTTAAAATCAAACAGAGCTGGAAAATGAACTCTGCTCTCCCATATTCCAGACATGTCTTGCTCATACTCTTGAATCACTGACGACTTAGGTTAGCTCTTGTACCTCTCTCTACGCAAAATTTTGGTTTGAACTGGAAAATAATTCAGAGAAAAATCCTGTTGGAATTTGAACATGCTTGGTGTAAAGTTCTAAGTTGTGATGTGGTGTTCTAATTTTATAAAAGCCCAAAAATATTTCTCATCAGCATTTTAAGTTTTATCTGATGTATTCTTACCATACTCTATTTTATTAAATAGTATGCTATCACCCTATATAATGTAGGCTGTTTCTTGTATATTCTTTGTGTAGTAGATTCTTAATTGGTACTGTAGAAAAAGAAAAAATCACAGGGAATAGTATATGCTATATTGGCATTATATGTTGATTCATTTTATGCAAAGGAATAGGTCCACCTGAAGAAACATGTGTATGGTAGCCCAACTCATTCCTTTGTTTAGCCCTTAACAGTATATCTATGCCTCAGTCTAGCACTCATCTGACATGGTTTTCTTATACTGTTTACTCAAAAACACCCATGAAACATCCTCTTGGTATGCATACCCAGTACATAATTTAGGACGCGGAGAGTATTGCCAAGATTATCTTTTATGGGAAGATCATTTTGCATTTGTGCATGAGAAGCAAAAGGATAAAGATCTATTTGTAGGGAAATTTTCTGGATGTCATTCTGAAAATTCCTGAAATTAGAAAGGGAGTTTGTTGTCCTCCTCACATTCTTCATCTATTCTCACTCCTCTAGCTTCTGAAGAGAAATACGTCAAGGCACACATTCATTTCTTGTAATTAAAATATTATTTTCTCCTACACGTGATAATGTTCTTCATTATATACAATTTTATTTAAGATGAGACACTGAACTATTTTTATGTTCCTCACGTAAAGTTGTTTTAAATTAAATTTGTCTTGAGCTCTGTAGGCATTTTAATCATGGCAGTGTTTTTGATTGTTTGTTTAATTACAAAGACCAGATCAACTACTGAAGCATTATTCTATGAACTTCTGCTGAAAATTGAAAAAAATACTCAGGATTGTTTTACAGAATTTTATTTGCTGATATTCAAGGCTCATGAGCAAGACCTATAAGGTTTTAAAAAAATTATATTCTTCTCTAGATTCTTTTGAAATCGTATTTTCAGTTTTATTATGTAAGAGGATTTTGGTGTGTTGTGCATCAATATTAAAGCCTCAGAACTTGAGCATGAAAATATCAATCCTAGAACAATAAGCTTTCATAGTTTAATTGCCCTACATATCTACTTTTCTTATTCCTCTCAGAATTGATTTCTTCAAATGTTTATGAGGTGATAGCATTGCTATTTTAAGTGCAGAGGTAAATCCTACTCCTGATTAGATAAGAATAGTTCCTATCACAGCTTATAAAAACTTTACTAGGATAAGAGAGAGACAAAATTATCATTCAAATGTATTCATTGCTTTGATCCTAAATACACATTCAGCTTCATTCTTGACAGCCTAGGTTTTTAAAAGAATTCATATCTCAGAGTATCATTAGTTCTCCAATTCTTAACCAGATCCAGTGTATATGTTCATTATAATGAAGATGTATAGTTCTTACTGTTGCTGCTGGTTGCTAATGACAGCTTTCTGCAGTTTTCTGCCATTTTGAACTGGCTGTGTGGTTACTGGCTCCATTCATTATTTACGTTATGTTTCTAAACAAAACCTACAGTGTTTTTTTAGTATACACATACATAAACATATGTGTGTAGAAATATATAATAATGTATTTCTATATATACAGATTACAAAATTCTATGCCTTTGTTAACAAGTCAAGATTGTCTCCTGAGCATACTAGATTTAACAAAACTCCTGCCGCTTGAAATTAGATAACAACACAGTTAGTATGCATGCGTCAATCCAAACTGAATTATGTCCTTTCTGACAAATCACCTGTTAAAGCAGAATCCCCTGTAAACACGGCAAATCGTTGCTTGTGGACTGACTGTGGTGTCTACTAGTTGCTAATGCAAAACTTGTGAGCAGTTTTAAACAAAAACTATCTCAGTAAGTCTGAAACTCAAGCACTTATCCTATTTTACAGTAATAGTACCAGGTGTGTTGTATTTTTCATTCCCTTCTCTCTTATACTGAAGATAATATTCAATGCCATAAATTCTTCTGTTCATCATTAGGTTCACAAGCTACAGAATGCTCACCCACTTTATGTTAAAATACAGCAGAGATTAGACTGGGCCCAGTGTACTACTTTTTCCTAATTCCCAGCCAATAGAAGTTATTATATTTCTTCTTTTTTTTTTTTCTGCTTCTATTTTTGCTCTATGTAAGTAAGCCAAAGGCCACTATCTCATTAATTACTTTCTTTCTCTGTGACCATAATTAAGGGTCACTAAGTCCATTCTGTAGTCCCTGAGGGACAATCGTTTTCAAAGCAATCTGAATGAATATGTTAATATACGGTTAGATAGAAAACATGACCTTGATACAGAAAGGTGGTTTCATCATCAACTATAGCAATGTGGATACTTTAATTTTCTTATAGAAATACACACCAGTTTAGAGCTTGAACTCAATAACTAGAGGTATTTGACCCCTAGAGATATATACCCCACATATACACCTTTAA